>JAHDVE020003410.1:0-20009 GCA_022606495.2 Halesus radiatus | reverse complement strand
TTTTTTGTAAGAGTTAAATATTGATATCACACTACAATGCGCTTACATTAAAAAAAATTGAGAATCCAATTATCAAGATAGTAAATTATCATAAGAGGCAGAGATGCCTACTCAATCATCTTACAATTAGAACTTATTCTCAGCAGCCCTCTTAATATCTTCGTCCCGCTCATCGTCCATAAACATTTCCATTCCAGCTGCTGGTTTGTTGCTTGAGTCATGGAACTTTGCAAACAGATTCCCAAGTTACATCGAGGCAATAAGCTTATTCACAGCTTTTTTCTGATCTATAACATTAAATGAGGAATAGATTGGTTAAAAAAAATACCTTTGATTGCATATCTGATATCTTATTCGTTGAATGTTTCAGTGGTACTGTCCTTATACAATGCCTTTTTGTATGCTTCAGTGATTATTTTTTGTAGATAGACATAGAGATATTGTTATATTCTTTCCATCACTACTTTGTCGACATCCTCGTTGAGCATAGCTTTGCAAATATTTCTTATTTCTTATTTCAATGGAATTCTCACATTCATTTTTTTTAATATGTTGTATGTAATTTATTAAAATATCTTAAATATTATATGCAATAATGATTTAAAAATAACATTTCGAAATATTGCTCATAATATAAAAAAATATAGATATATCAATATGTGTATTCCTTTTTTTTGCATTTTTTATAGAAATACTCGATCACATTTGGATTAAGTAAGAGTTATTGACGGGTTTAACTTTATCCACCTTTTCTTTTGGCGCTTTGTTATTCGCGAAAGCACTGCTCTTGGCCACGACCAATTCCCCTTTGTCATCAACGATCCCGATACATTATTGAATACTGTCTAAATAGAAGTTATCAATGCTCTCGACAGCCATTATCCGGAATGTCCTCACTGATTTTATCCCATATTGATCGAACCGCAGCTGGATTATGTTATTCGTACTCGAGACCAAGACATATTCTTCTGGAGCAAATACTTGCATCCCTTTGCAACTCTCAGAGATTTTGTGCTCGAAGACAGCCAAATACGACTATTCACTCTCAAAATTAAGGATCACACACTTCAAAATGTTGTCTTTAGTCAGTAACACTATCAAACTGCCCATGAACTAAGCAGCTATTAAGCCTTTCAGAGCACATGACTGAATCGATAGGGAAGGAGTCACAGAGTGAAACCTTGCAAAGGGTTTTGAATTAGCTAAATATGACTCTGACTATTTTATTTTTTGAACCAGTTTTTCATTAATTGCCCATATTCTGAGGCACCCGTCATTGTGAGTCTGCAAATAGTATTTATGTGTCAGATGAAACTGAACGGTTAGCGGTTTCCGACAAGTCAACCGGCCATCTCGCAGGATTCCCACGACCACTTTATTGCTCAGATTGACCACGAATACCGTCTGATCCTCAGTCAATACGAGGGCAATATTAGGAGTATTGAAATTGTGGTTTCGTGGCGCTATCCTACAATCAATGATGGGGAGGGTATGAAGCTTCAAATTATGAGCATTTTCCCCTTTGGACAGATCCAAAAGTCCGACTGTTTTTAACATACCTTCGGATGTCCCGACAATTAAGGATAGTATGGGAACGTTGACAGAATTTTCAAGCGTAGCTAGCTTTAAAAGCGTCACTTTCTCTGTAAGCTCGCAAATGACAATAGGATTGGTAACCCCGTCTTTTCTCACACAGCAAACAATATTTATAGCAGTAATTGTCAGAGGCTCCTTATTCCCGCTGGACTACTTCTTTCGTTCTGAGGTACCTGCGTATAAAATGTTGATGTCTGTCTCATAAGTCGTCATATTTTCGAGGCGAACCCCAGGGAACTTATTTTCGCTAATAATCTTTTTCCCGCAATCCTCAATCTCCCTTGGTACAGACATGGTTGGTCCTTTGGGCTTAGAAATATTCTAATGAAGCTTCCTGATATCATTTACAAAGCTTGGAAATATTTGGTCTGCTGATTCAAATGCCCGGGACTCCGTATTATTAATCATTTGTGTGTTTTTAATAAAAATGTATTATAGATATAATTAGTTAAAGTTATATGCAATATAGTATACAAAGCAGATATTATTTAAAAAAATTAAATTTAAAGTCATTTTTCAAATTTATATTATTGCCAATATATAAATGCAAATTCAGAAAAGAAAACCAAAAGAAAAGAAACAAACGATTCAGCTTGGTTCGCATGTACTTATATTATTTGTTCAATACATTTAATATCCATAGTAGGCAAAATATTATTATTATAATCTTTTCTTTTCGGATTTCATCGACTAAATCTCCGCTGTCAATCTTTACAACTAGACTTTATACTTCTTCCATTTCGACTGTTTGGCGAAGTTCGCCAGCTTCTTCTTAATGATGTGTCGATAAATCTATTTTTCCATTAACTGAACGTTGATAGTCTGGTGAAGATCCTTGACGGAGAGTCCCACCATCCCATTGTCTTTGACTTATTTATCAATATCTTCGACTTTGGTACCTAAATCTTTACTCAGTAGGTTTGATATCAACTCTTATTTATTTGCATCTGTAGGACCAACTTTTTTGAACTCCTTTTCTCTTTCTTGCGCGAACTTATTCTGCCACAGTGCTGTTTATCCTTAGCACGTCTTGCATAGCTAACGAAATTAATTGAGAAACTATTGTTATGTTAATGCTGGCTTTGTTATTTTTGCTTTAGCAAATGCTTCGCTGAAAATTCTCAGAAAATCACGCGCTATCAGACCCGATGCTTTCTGATTTCGTTCCTTCTGATAACCGGTGGCTTGCCAATATCCTTTGACCAAGTTTTCTTTCGTATCTCCTTCAAACAACCCGAGCTTTTCGTAGATTGGAAATAAAAAAGCTCTGCCTACTCCAAATACCAACTACCGATCGTACCTTAAATATAACTCGAGCAATTCATCTTTTGTCTCGGCTCGTAAAGGAATGTCTGCAATGAATTGTTCGGTTACTGTGGTCGGGACCTTGTTGTCCACCTTAATCAGCCATCTCACGACGCGAGGCTTTATTGATTCGAGCTGAATACCCCAATAATACATTTCTAAGCAGGTATTAATAAAGAATTAATGTATAATTCATTGATTACTCGTGTAGACACCATATATATAGCCAAGAGACAACAACAAAGCAGCAAAAAGTACTTTCTTTTTATTATTTTTAACTGTAAATGAGAATTTATCCCATCCTCGCTTTGCCTATCCCATCGCTTTTACGTTTCTTGTCTTTAAATCTCTGACGAGTTCTTTTCTCGCCTCCATCTTCGAGATGAACTTATGAAATTGACATTGGCGGAAGCCAGTAAATCTCATCATAATAGGTAAATGATATGTTGTTTAAAAATATATAAATATATATTTATATTTTAATATTTATATATCCAAAACTTATTATATAAAATTATAAGTAATTAACTTTTAATATCAGGCAAGCATTATTTTAAAAATTGTGTATAGACCCAACCGGAATAATAAATAACATAATCGAAACAAGAAAAATCAGCCTATGATTCTGAAGCCATTTCTGCGAATGCTCAACATGAATCTACGTATTCTATCGAACAGATTTAGCAAGACCCCATTCGACAAGTCTTAATTCCAAAAAAATAATGGCTAGGCAGAAGGCGCATCTTCACCTGGGGGAGTGGTTTTCGACGCGGAGAAAATTCGAAAGAAAATCGAGGAGATAAAAAGGAGAGAACAAACAGGAACATTTGACGACAATCGCAAAGAACAAATGCATCCCGATTTAATGCCTAATTACAAAATTAAAAAACTGCCAGAGCATATGTCGAAATTCAGAAAAGAAAACCAAATAGAAGATCTGTTTGCTTACTAAAAAGTTGAAATATCTCAGAAACCAACGTACATCATCATCTCAACCATTATTTATGATACTGTTTTTTTTAAATGATATATGTATGTATGTGAGTTAGTGAGCTTCAGATTACTGAGTATACTGAAAATACGATATATGTGGACTCTCATCCTTATCCCCCAGCTCTGATTTTATTCACTTACCAGTTATTCCTGTGGGAGGTCGACAAGACTGAAGATTTAAAGCCACACCACTTTGATATCTTGAAAGTTATTACTCCTACTCCTCGTAATTTTTTAGCAATATTATTAATTTATACTTATATATTTATTTTATGTATTTGTATCACTATAGGCATCATAATACTGGCAGTTAATAAACCCTAGCTGATAAAGCGCGAAGTGATCGATCATCTGAATTCGTATCAATAGTTCAATGTTGTCTCCGTGGTAATTATAATTTTATATTACTAATTCTGTAGTTCTAAGGAATATCTCACTTCAATACTGCTTCTTTTGATAGACAAAACATTGTCATGTTTATACACCTTAATTGATCAAAAATCAACTTTACAAAAAAAAGATTTAAAAAAAAATATTATAATAAATAATTATAATAATAATTATAAGACGTAATAAAAAAAACACATCAACAAAAAACATTTAGTTGTCAACTCATCTTTGAGTAGTTTTTCCTACAAACATAGCATCCGTATCTAATCTGAAGATCTTTATGACATCAGGTCTCGTGTGATGCTAATATTAACGAGGGATTTCTATTAATTTGCAGGACCAACATACTAATATGTGTTCTGTTACGACAATTCATCCCTTACATTCAAATACTATTAAATTTTAAATAACGGAAGTGCTCTTGACACTACAATATATATATGCTGAATATACATACTCACTTATTGCAGACATATCGATTCAGATGAAGGACAAATAGATAAAGACGTCTATGCATTTGGCAGCAATATCTTATTTTTCAATCGGATAGTTTCAGGGAGTTGGTGCAACATCAGAAATGGATTCTTGCCAGACTATTTAAGTCGTGAAAATATAAATAAAATAAACATACCTGTTGATATTCTTTAAACTTATTTACTGAATCAGCCTGAGATCGAAGAAAGATTTCTCAATTTTTTAGGAAAAAAAATCTATATATAAACCAGATAATCCGAGACTGTTATTAAAACATATCTATCAAAATAAATATATATTTAGAAGTTTAATGAGTAATCAATATAAGTGTTATATAAAAAACTGTCATCTGAGATGCGCGATAGTATCACTTGTTTTTCCAAGCTTTAGAGCCACCTGATCCAGCATACTTTTCATGGATTATCTCCTGTTCAGCATGGTCCTGGCATGCTCGTCAGTTTCAATGTAATTCTAAACTTCTCTCTGCAGATCGGCGTTCAGTTGCTCGTATTCAATCACAGCGAGGAGGCACCTATCGATTTCAGTATTCAGAGCACGATTGTCATTGATCGATTAGACGTGCTAGTGTTTGAGTCTTTATTTTTTAGTTGTCACCGTCTCCAATTCGTTCTCAGCATTTCTAAAAATTATTATTATAACATAAATTACATGATTTTTTTTCCCCAGCATATAGATTTAGTGTAATATACCTGATATTATTATCGAGAGCCTTCAGTTTAACAGTGCTTTCTTTATTTTTCGCAATCTAGAGTTACAAACTTTGGCCAACCGAATGGCTTTCAGCTTAAAGCTTCGCGCACTCACTCTCCATCTGTTTATTCTTTGCTTTAAGTTCTTCGTAGCGCAATGTGACGTCGTTCAGGTGATTATTGGTCTTGGAAGAACTAATTTCTCTTCCTTTCATCTCGTGCAGCAGTTGTTGGTTGTCCCGCTCCGCCTGCACCAGAGCGTTGTCTAACTTGGTATTTGTCGATTCCAGCACCCTCGCTTCTTTTTCAGCCTGTTTCAGTAATGCGAGATTCGAGTCTAATTGACCTGTCAGTCGATCGCATTCGTTCTAAAGCTTAGCCTTCTCGTCTTTGAGCTGTTTTATATTGAACGTAAAGGTGTGGTTCTCCTCCGATCTCCCTTCATTATCTTTCTGTAAATCCCGATTGCCGTTCATCAGCGACGATATCTACGCCGTCCTGTTGTCACACATTTTTTTTAAGGTCGTGTTTTCCCTCAAAGTCTCATCAGCCTCCACGGTGGCTTTGTGAATCTGGATCTTGAGATTATCCACATCTGCCCGAAGATCGAGGATTGTCTTTTTGTTGATATCCATTTTGATGCGATGCTCCTTTTCATTGCGTTACTTTTCGTCGACGAGGATGGCATATTTGTTTTCGAGGGAGGAGATCTATTAATTAAATCTCACAAAGTCATTTTCCAGGTCTCTCAGCTCGTTAAGCTCTTTCTTGAGAGAAATGATGACCATGTCTTTGTGATTGACCTCTGCCTGCTCGAATGGCGAAATTAGTTGTGTGTTTATGCTTCTGTACATCTTAATATATTGTAAAATTAACGATAATTATTTATTATTAAAATATTGAACACATCATTTTTTATGTTTGATATATAAATATAAATATAAAAATATTTGATATAAATTTAATCTATTATCAACTGACTTCCCATTTGATTACTTAAAAGTAATTTAATCAAAATTATTAATCCATAGAAGCTTCGATGTTTTCCTATTACATACGAGATTCGCTTTCTTCTTCTTCATGATTTTAAGCAGCCTGTTCGGCTAGTACCATCGGCTAATTGGGTTCGTGTTATCTTTCTCGATCCACCTCAACGTTGGCCAAATTGTTGTCAGGAATCAACAGATCAACTATTTAGTTATTACGATTTATTTCTGAGTTTTCGCTATTTTATTACTATTATTATTATTATTACTCAATTTAATCAATATGGTCGACCGATTCGGGTTCGTTCAATTATTATTGCTCCGAGTCGTCTGATTCTACCGGAGGTGGAAGAGGCATGACAGGGCCAGTTACAACGTACGAATAGTAACTTTACTCATTCTACCTGTGAACATAATGAGGCAGTTCGACTCTCCCTGTAAAGAAACCCGCTCTTGCCAGACGCGGTGAAGTGATTTCGATGATTTCATCGTAAATTTTGTTCCATCCCAGATAGTGGACCATGATTTCGAAGACGTTACCCGCGTTGTTCCAAATTTGAAGAATTTGCCCAGCACACCAAATATACTCTGTATCCCTCACATCAATCTAATCTCCAACTTTTAGTTCTTGAGGAATAATCTTTCTTTCCTCATACCATTTTTACACATTCTAACCCCTTGTCTTATAATGTTCTCTCTTCTCCTCAGTGTCAGCGTTAAGATGCCTAAAGATAAAAATATTAATAGTAAGATGAATAGAAAATTGGTTGAGTGTGTCTGATTTGTACATTTTGATAATGCTGGTGACAGCAAGGCAAGGGATGAGTTCGTTGCCTCTCAAAAATGTTCTGCACACCGGACAATCAGGTTTGTAAATGAGTGCTTCCTCGATGCACTTGCCACAGAACGTATGTCCACAGATAGTCGGTACGGGGTGTACAAAATACTAGAAACAGAGTGGACAAACAAGTTAGTGCGCTTTATTCAGAATCCTTTTTGATTGAGCATACTATTTAATTTCTATACATATTTTTTAAAAATTAGTAATTAGTCAAATTGTATTTGATATTTTGGTTTTGTTCGGCAAATGTATCTTTTATATTATTATATCTATCTTTACTTTGCTGCCGGCTCACATATTTGAGTGGCAATCCGAATTCGCTTCTGCATTTTCTCAACACGTGTTACAGCAGTTCTTCCTTCCTCTTAAACGCGAGTTGGTTGGTTTATTTGTTTCTTTTCTCCGTAAATATATCTTGCTGTTCGTACTTTTCATACAAGGCTTCCAAAGTGTTTTTCCGATGAGTGTTCATACTGCTTAGATCTTATCGCTGAAACATTTTCCTGATCTTGGAACTGACCCAGTTGACCCCGTTTTTAAATATGCCTGCCTATTCCATTTCGCTTTTTTTTGTTCCAATACGACTAATAAAATATAAAAAAAAAGATAGGATAATAATATTATTAGCTTAAAAATATTTTGTACATAAAATCAGTTTCTTATATTTTTTTTAGATAAATCATAGTATTGATTAGATATTTAGCATTTGATATGGTTTCCATTTAATAAATACTCTATAAAAAAGAATATTTGCAGCAATTTTTGAATAAAAAGTTGGGTTGAAGTTAGCTTCAGAACAGTAATGATATCAATTTTTTTAAATATCCACTCTTAATATATATGCCTATACTATTGATCAGATAAATAAATATTTTTTACCAAAAGAATACATCAGATGTTATATTATTATTAATTCGACCTATAAGTCACAATTATAATTTATTAGGTAACTATTATATTTATTAAATTGTCACAACAAAATAAAAAAAAAAAACAATATTTATATCAAAAGATATGGAAGCAACAAAAACAGTACTTGAATGGATCAGAGCAAATATTGGAGGTTCCCGCCCTGTTCAATATGCCTTTATGTTTTATGGAGGAGTCGTCGTGATCGGAACAGCCTACGGAGTGTTGAGAGGAACGACGTCATGGTTCCGCTGGAGGAAAAGCAGGAAGCCAATCCGCATAACCAACAAAAACTTAGAGCCCATAGTCAACAACAGTGTCGACGCAGGACAGTTCTCCTACATGGTCCTCATGTCTGGATTCATCTCAGGGTTGGTTGTCGCGACTGCCCCCATTTCCGTTCCGATCATAATTTCTACGATGAAGGAAAAATAAGATCCTAAAGATCTAAGAAACAACTAACTCCCTTAAGCATGATTTAATATTTTATTTTGTTGATCACATTAGAATATACATTTTTTTATTGGGTGGATGTTTAATGAACAGAGAACTGACAAAGCTTCATATATATATAAATATAACAGTGAATATCCCTGAATCGTGGCAATTAATTCGTACCTATTAGGGATGCTGTAATTGGGATAAAGTTAGTTTCATGATTTTATTATTCAAAATCATGTTAAACGTAAAATATTTTATAATTAAAAAAAGGCAAGTCAAACAAATTAAACAAGGTTCATACAGGATAGTAATTTTATAGAAATGGGAGTTTTCGACAACAAGAAAGTCTACTTACGACGAAAGAGCTTGAGGCTACAAAAATGGGGAATCATTAGCTTCATCGGCTTGAGCATTGTGGTAACAGCCTATGTACAGATGGCTGACCAATATACTGAAGGGAGCATAGCCAATCCACTGAAGTCGTTATTCGATATTTTCAGAGTCGAACAGGCTTCGAAAATTATCGACTCCTACAAAAAGTAGCAGTAAAAGTGACGAGTCCCCCATTCGCATTGTAATGATCAATTAAACTGTAACGAATTACTTATATTAATATTTTTTTTCGCAATTGAACCTTTGAGAGTAAGTTTATAAAAAAATAATAATACATGATAATCTCTCATAATTTTTTATATTTTATCAACTTTGGGTTTGTTGGAAGAAAGATTAGGAACAATTTAAACTATTGAATTTATCTGGATTGATCATCTACTTTGTATGGAGTGCCTATCTTTGCAGGTTTTCGTCCTTAGTTTTCATATTGCCTTCAGATCTGAAGCAACACCTTTTACTTATCACTAGTCATATCCGCTAAATGATATATTCGAAGTTTCATGAGAACAAATACAAACTGCATGAGGCTCGATAACTCTTTATAGTTGATTTTTTTAATATAGTCAACACGTTATTAGCATATGTGCGATATGATGCTTGATGAATCATGCGAAATATTATTTATTTATAGATAAAAAAAACTACTCACGCAACATTAAAAAAAAATGAATGAATTTTAAGGCGTTTGTTTAATAACAAAAATATTTTAATTTTCTTATAAATAAAATTCTCTAAAAAATATTATTTTAAATCCAAATACAATAAATACATCCTTTCTGAGACAAGAGATTCCTTATAGCTAAAAAAAGAAGATTCCAAACACTCCGGACAAAAAGATTTTACCTGAATGGAATCATATGGTTTGTTCATCTTACATTTTTTGATAATCTGAAACAAATTCGAAATTCACATTTTTTAGTTTCTTCCAAAAATCATGAACTTTAATTGATCTCAAGGATTATGATTATTAAGAATTCCCATAAAAATATCTTCGATCATTCTAAACATAAAACATATTTTTTAATTCTTTCAAAATACTAAATCGAATAAAAAATAAATATAGATTGTTGTTTGCGTGCTCAATAATTTTCTAATTACTTGGGAGCAATGCAAATAATAAAATATTCATTATGTTTACCATAGTATTATATAAATTCTCAAGATCCAGCTTTATAAATTGACAAAAATGATCAAGCCGACAGTGAAACTAAAGAGATTTCAAGTTTGTCATAACAGTTCTTTATTGATTTTGATGAGCTTCCATTTCTACATGGAAGGTGATTTAATATTATTTTACATTGCATTTGTTTGTAATAATATTTACTGATATTAATATTTATATTTATATTATAAATTTATATTGTTAGAATAAATTAGGAACTTTTGCTTAAAAATATATATGTTGTTATTTTTTTTGTTCCTCTCTTTTATATTATTTTTTAAGAAAATAGAAAATGGAAAAACAGAAATACAGAAAAAAGAATCTTTTTCCTATTTGTTTATTATTATTTACTCTTATTAATACTCTTTAATCTTCGTTGATTTTCTTGTAGTGATATTTTTAATATATTCCATTTTATAAATAATAAATTCTCTAAAAATCTACAAAAAAGGAAAAAATAAAGTTATTCTATACACACCATTTCTCGAAACACAAACACACAAAAATGGCTGGAGATTTCTAACTATAATTATTCGGATGGCTGTACTTTGCATTCTGGAGCGTTTCCCTTTATATCCAGTTGTTCGAACACATCAAATTAAAAAGGTAATAAACTCCCCTCTCCTTAAGCAATAATATGATACTTATCCTATTGAATCATGCATGCGGCAAATACCAAAGCATTGCCGATAAATCATTTTTTCTTCTTCTTTATATTTTTTTAAGGCCATCGATATATAACTTTTTTTGTATTTACTCTTTATAGATCTGAAGGCCTTAACATAAATTCTTTCGGAGCTCTCCAAGGCGGCTGGTTTTCTTACCTCATGTACTGTTGCTATGGTTACTTCGCTCCTGATGGAATGTTGTATACTGGGGGTTTGCTGATTTCTGATGTTGCATTTGCAATTCATGCCGTGATAATAACCTTTTTCATCAGCCTTACCTATCTGAAATACCCTCGTGGAAATAACGCAGTGCTTCCCGTTTTCGTGATCATTATGGCTTTCAGCTCTTTCTTCATGCTGTTCTTCGGCTTATCAACAGGGGTAACATATTTTTTACATTTCTTTCTTATTAAATATCATCTACTTAACTCAATCTCGTCTTATACTAAACATTTTTATTTTTATTTTCTATTTTTTTAGCTTAATGAAAGATTGTTAATGGTTCCTTTCATGGATGTTTGGTTCATGTTCGGGACTGGAGCAGTTGGGCTCATAGTTGTCAGAGGCGTGATCCAATCCTTGTGGATCAACTCCCGTCAATCTACTCAGGGATGGAGCGTGTATGGAGTGCTTTTTGATCTCTTGGGATCCATCTTCATGTTTATCCAGCTTGATCTCTTGGATCAGGACGTGCACGCATTCAACCACTTCAAATTTTTCATATGTCTCTTCAGCGGCTCCTTTGACTTGGTCCTACTGGGCCAGCATTTTCTCCATTTTAGGAATCTACCCACTGAATCAAACTTCAAGATAGGAAAGGATAAGGAAGAGCCCAATCATTAAATGCCAATTCCATCATAAGGACGGGTGAATTATTGAGCCGCTATCTGATATGTATGTCACATCATTACTATTAATAATTTATCAAATGACTCCATAAAAAACAAATATAACATAATTTTGATGACCAGACAATAATCTTCTGTCTACACATTTTATTAATTAAACTATTGTATATAATATCTGTTTTCGACTTTATTAAAAAAAAGACAAAAAAATATATTGCATAAAACTTTAATGAAGTTTATTATTATTATTATTATAATAAGATAGAATTATTAAACAAAATCATTTTTACATACATTGTAAACAATCAGACAATAATAATAAAAACACCAGTAGAGACAGATTTACTCACCCAAACTTTGCCAATTTAATAGGTATAGAACAAAGTCATGAATCCCAATGAAATGTTTTAAAGAGATGAATAATCTGAAGAAGAAACCCCTGTCTCTCGCTGGTTTGCAACTCGAGCCTTGCTTCCCTCAAAATTATCTGTCACAAAAAAGCATACTTATGTCCAGTAACCCCAAGTTGCAGAGAAGAACTATTATCGAAAACGATACCACAGTAACTTGGATTCCTACGTGAACATTTCGGACAAATTAGTCAGAAAAGCACAGTAAGTCAGGCACCCATACATGAGGGATATTTCACCTCTCCTCAAAGAGGTCAGACAGGGATTGGGTCCTTCGACTGCCAGAGACTCCTTCGTCAGGACTTCCAAGAACCCGATTCAGGCCGTCCACAATATAAATAAAGCAAAGAATGGAAGATTAATCAAGGTTGCAGACATCAACAACAACACTTATTTTGATTCAGACTTTGAAGACTTGAGAAATAGTAAAATCGATTTCGATGTGGTAAAAAGATCTCGGGATGGGTTCCGATCCTTTCGAGCGAGGCAGATGAAATAGATCAAGGATGTTCCTTTCGATTTGTTTAGTGATAAGATAAAAAGACTTATAATTTAGCGTGGCATTGGATTAAACAAAATATCAAAATGAAAATATAGATTTAATTCTAAGGATATAAAAAAATGTCATCATGAAGGATGGGATGTTTTTTTACGAATATTGAAATCGTTTGAAAAAAATACTTTTCAGCATATCTCCCCATATTATTTTTTAAATTATATTTATTTCAGACATATATACATTTATCAGTAAGTTATACAAATATCATGGACGAAAATGTGCTCAAAAGCATTATGGAAAGTCCAGTAGGACCACTGCTGGCCAAGGGATTCGCCAATCTATACCGACAAAGGCCACAATTCCCAGTCAGATTTCTTGCTGAGTGGTTACTCTCCCAGGCCAAAAAAGAATTCGACCAAGTTGCTTTGGCGACAGTTGAATCAGAAACAAAAAAGAATGCAGAACATAAGCTTCAATAAATTTAGCAAAGACGGAAGGAGGATGCTCTCGAAGCTTCCAAAGCTTAAACTTGGTAACAATAAAAAACTCAGTTTAGTGAGGCGATAGAGAAAGAGCATTTTCTTGAAGACAGACTTCACTAATGGTTGCCTGAATACCTCGAAAAACATCGTTCTCTCGCAGGCTGCTATGTTGGAGTGTTAACTTAACAGACGAGACCTATCCCCGAGAACAACGAGGATGAGAATGCCCACATCGACCCCGAAGCACCCAAAGCTATTCGCTACATCGGCGCCTCAAAATCCCATACTCACCTCATGATCAACCAAGTATTACCGGCAGACAAAGGAATTACCTATGCTGTCTTCAAGGCTGAGGAAGAGCCTCCTGCAGAAGATGGACAGGAAAATAAGCAGCCACCCAAACCCAAGTATCTCTACGTTGAAGACGTGCTGAAAGAAGAAAAGATGCATTATTTTAGGTTGCCGAAGTTGGGTAGTTTTGTCGCGTTTCCTCTCGTTATCAGTAGCCTCTTGAACGAAGAAACCTTCGAAAAAGGACTGGAAGAGCAGAAACATTATTTACAAGCGAAGTAAGACGCAGAAAAGGAAAGGGAAAATAAGTTGGCAGAGATGAAAGCAGAGATTGACGAGCTGTAAAAGAAGGAGGAAGAACACCACCGTTAAGAACAGCAAAACAGAGAAGATGGGCATCCGGAAAAACCATTTGAGAAGAGCGAAGAGCTAAAGACCCTGATACATTCTTACCAAAGCTTCTCGAGTGTGCCTGCAGAAGTTTTAGAACCTAATTTTATGTCTGTGAAAAAGGAATTTGCAGTTTGTTGTGATACTCTGGGTTTGGATAGACAGATTCCCAGTAGTTAATTGCAAAAAATATAGTAATTGCTTGAGATTTTCAAGGAGAAGTGGCATCGAAACGAAAAAGAATATCTATTGTTTGATATCAATAATTTCAGCGGAGGCCCGACTGCACAAGAAAATCAGTAGTCTGGAGAGCATCTCCACGATGAAGTGGAAGCCGAAGGCAACAGGCAGCTGCCCGCCCTCAAATAAAAATATCCCGACGACAAAGAAGCTCATATGTATGTGGATGAGGCCAAACTCAAGATCTATAAAGCACATCTGAGCTCAGATAAACACCACCGAGCGTTAAAAGTATACGAATAAAGCTATATTCCCAAATACCTTGGAGCATTACAACTAGTATTTCTTTTCGCAGGTTATACCAAAGATCAAATTAACATTCCCCATACCAACAAGCTGAATTGGAGAAAAGTGTCGAAGCTAATCTCGTCGGAACTTTTGCACAAAACACTTGAACATAACTATTCGGGACTCAAACACCCAGTGCCTCCCTATGCTAAAGTGTCCAGCCTCATTGAAAGGTTCGAAAAGCTCGAGTTGGAAGGGATTCTAAGCTATAATTTCGCTCTCTGGCTTCTAGTTAAGGTGGCTAAGCTCAGTTTGGCTTTGAGAGTCGCCGAAAGGGATGTGCTGGTGGAAAAATACGAGACCAAGAAAAAGGAACGAGAAGCAAAGATCTAGGAAAAGGCGAAGATTGAGGATGAGAGGGTCAAGGCATTAGAAGCCCATAAGGGTACTCTGGAGGGAGAGCAACTGGAGGCATTCGTCGAGGCGTAGTGGCTTGCAACTTTCGATTCGTAACACTCAGTGCCAGAAATACCTGATGAACCCCTTTTAGAAGAGTATCTTGATATTTGATTCCTCCCTTGATAGATATATTTTTTAGTTTTTTTAAACACCTAATTTGGAAAAAATATAAAACATATAAAAGTCTTTCAGTCTTTTAACTTCAAAAGATAATAACTAGACTTGTTGATCAGATAGTCAGAAATTATAAAAATTATCAATGAAGAGTAAGTTACATAACAAATTGCGTAGGTTTCCTACTTTCCGTCAATAAATTCCTAAATCATATAATACTTTATCAAAATATATATTTACATATACATATATATAAAATTGATAAACATTCATATTAATTGGGTTAATATTTTAACATTTATTTTTTAACTAAGTTGTCTATAGGAAAAATAACACAGTACAGAAAGATAAAATTCATTCTATTGTAAATGATGGAAATTCATATATATATATAAAATAAATAGTAAAAAATATTAATTAATTCAAATAAAAAAAGAAATAAACCAAAAAATTACCCATTCTTGATACTTCATCGGATAAATACAAAAAACCAAGTGGATAACATCTTTCAGCTTAAGGGTTTTCCTGGATATACAATTTCTACAATGTCGTTTGTGCTACATAGGTTCGCACATGCGTAATAATTATCCCCAGGAGGAGCTGCCTCGATCGCAAGCTCGAATCTGTCTTTCTATTACGTTGAATCGTTCTTCCTGAACCGCACCTTCAGAGCCATGGGGTCGTACTCGATGTATATAATATCGTTGACAGCATAAGCGAAAGACTTGTAGACACTGTTGAGCTCTTTCGCAGAGTGGGACCAAGTGTACCCATTGTTGGAAATTAGGTAGCTGCCGTGACCCGTAGTACTATAGCTGAACTGGAAGTTCGCCTTTTTAATAATGTTATGCAGAGCCACCCCGACGCCGATCCAACCCGCAAACTTCTTGACTCGCAAAGCCCAATTTCTTTTTCTGAGAGGTCCTTGGTTCAATGCTGGTTCGAGCAAAATAAATCTCTGCCCAGAAGTCTCAAGCCCCGTTTGCTCAGCAATGTTGTCGGTAACCTTAATCTTATGGCCTTTCAAAGTCTGACTCCAAACATACCTGGTATGCTTCTCTGTTAGAATAGAAGTCTCGGTTAGCTAGTCCGACACGATGCTCAAATACCGGTCCAGGTCGGTCCCCAATGAGGTCATGGCCAAATTCAGTTTTGTCTGCTTTTTGGAAACGTTTTCGAGGAGGGTTTTCATTCGTTATTCAATCGAGAAGGAAAAGGTATTGTTTTTTTTTAGATTCGAAAGTGAGTCTGTGTCAATTTGCATAATCTTCAAAACTTCTTCAATTTACTTCTGGTATTTGGACACGTCAGCTTAAAGTCCGGAATTGAACTCATCGGCTAATCTTTGAATGGGGCTCCTGACGCTAATGATATTTTCTAAAAGTGTTTCGAGGTTATCAAAATATTGAATAGCTTTGTTTTCAATGGCAATTAATTTTTGGGTGAGTTCCTTCCGCTTATTTCGGATGGAGTCGATGGTGTTGATACGATGTTTTTCTAGCTCCGAGACAAAGATGAGAGGGTTGAAGAAAGTAGAAGAATCTTTGGCATAAGGAGTGTGAACACCTGACAACATCCTCAGAAAATATTTGGTCGGTATGACATAGTGGTCCTTGTGGGACATCTCTTCGCAGACGGAACAAATAAGTGCTGATTCTTTGCACTTCTGCTCAATGCAGATTCTTGATAAGGGTTCTCCCTCGTGATCCTTGCCTGCTTTACATAGAGGGTATATTCCTTCCGACATCTGGTGGGTTTGTGTTTTTTGTGGTTGTAATGAACTTATTATGTTGTTATTATTATTTATTTAATTATGATCTATTAAATTATTAGCACTAGTAAAATATTATACACTCTAAAAATTAAAAAGTTAAAAATATATAATGATTTTTCATTTTTTCTGATTGAATATGTTTATATTTCCAGAGTTTGAATTAGTTATCAATGTAACAATAAATATTCAATTATTCCAAGTGATAGATATTTATAAGTATAGGTTGTTTTTATTATTATTGATTTTTTTCTTTTTGCTTTTAAGTAAAAATCACCTCAACACTCAAATACTATTGGATATCCCCTATAATAAAATTTGATCGATATAAAAATTGGCAAAACTAAAGTTTCATTCCTTTATTTATTATTTATATTTCATTACTGTTCTATCCTGTGATAAGAAATAAAATACTTATAGAAATCGAATCTCACAAAAATGGAATCAAATAACGAACTAACCTCAAAACCAAATGCGCGACCTGCCCTCGTCGATCTCGAACATGAGCAAGAACTACTCATGAACACTCCCAAGAAGACACATCCATGCAAACCTCTAAAGACTCTCCTCTTATCGTAAGAATTCCATAATTTTTATTAAGAAAAAGCCATTCACACCTCCCATTTTTCAGCTGCTTAATTAAATGTATGTCTTGACGCAGAGAATGTATTATCAGATTTTAATCACGATCATGAGTTTGTTCGCCTTGTTCTCCTATGAGATAAAGGTGATGTTTTTCGACAAAACAATTGACATCTACTTCGATTCCGTGGAAATATGCGTTATGGGAATATTCTTCCTTGAAATAGTGATGAGCTACTTCAGCCTTGAAAATTATGGAAACTCATTCTTCTTTTGGTTTGACATCATATCTACTACCAGCCTGCTTATGGATATTAGTTTCATTATAGATCCGATCATCATGGGGTACTAAATGTCATCATTAAATAAACTATTGTTTTTATTATTATGTGTTTTTTATTTTTATATTTTAAATAGTACTGGGACTGGATCATCTTTTTCGGCATTAGCAAAAAGAGGAAATGCTTCTCGCGCAGCCTCCCGCATAATTAAATTGGTCAAGCTAGTTCGATTAATTCGAATTGTTAAGTTGTATAAGTCCTCAGTCAGGACCGCTCACATCCGAGCTGACCAGATCAAGAGACGTGTGGCCATTAGGCTTGGGAGGAGTCTAATCTGTAAACTCCAGCAATACAACAACGCAAGCCCATAAGAGCCTTGTGGTTCAGGCAAGAAACATCCCGAGACCTCAACCCTGATCGAAAATATCGAGTCAAAAGAGAGCGAGCTTAGCAAGATAATGTCAGCCGCAAATCTCAAGAAGTTGATCATCACACTCATTTTGCTGGTGCTGATTGTCCCTCTCCTGGATTCATCGTCCTACAGCGACTCCACGAACCCCACCGACTACCTCACTTAAAAAATATAGCTCTTGTTTTTGAATGCTGATGTTGATGCCAACGATATCGCTAACTCAATCAATAAAACTATCTAGGCCTACAAATCAGAAGTTACTCCCTTAGTTTACTTTATGAGTCCATTTCTTGATCTTCCCTCATACATTGACCCTTAGTTTGCCCTCCTACGCTTGGAAGACTTGATTGTATCCAGCAACGACATTGACACCAATGCAGTACTTCTGGTCCGTCCAGATGTAAACCTTAATACGAGCATAAAGAGTGTGATCGCAATAAGCGACGGCTCCTCCGTAAATAAGAATGAGGCCTACTTCGAAGTTGGAAAAGTGTTTTCGATGTGTATCGTAATGGTAGTCATGCTTTCTAAATTCACTAACATAACATAAGAACTAATAATCAAACCGATCGAAGAAATGATGGAGAGGGTGAAAAGCATGACTAAGAATGTCAAAATGATGGACGATGAAGTCAAAGTCAAAGTAAAGGATGATCGATATGAAACTGCACTGGTCCACAACGCTATTATGGGAATTTCTAAATTGCTGACTATGGCCTATGGACATAATGGATTGGAGAATATATTTAGAAAAATTAACACAAGTAGAACTTGTTAAAATTTTACAGATGTATGTTTGGAGAACGTTACACTCCGAAAGGCGGTGTTTGCGAGATGTTCTATTTATCATTTGAGCCAAATCGTCGAGTTACTACAGGAAGACGTTATTTTGCTTGTGAATTCTATAGCAGATATCGTCCACTCGGCAGCTTATCGATACGGCGGGCATGTTAGCCTGAATTCGGGTCAATAGTTTGTTTTAGTGTGGCCTCTGGGCGATGATTCTGAAACGTTTGACCCAATGAAAAGGTCACACAAGATTTTGAACTTTTCTCGGAAATAAAATAATTAAACTTCGAGCGATTGTCCTTCTGAATAGGTAGATGCTGTTCAAACTAATTCTATTATCGTGGACTTTGCAGTCTTAGCAATGGCGAAGATACACGCCAGACTCTAAAAGCAACTTAATATCCTCGAATTCAGTAAAAACAAGAAACTCAGATCTGTTAATGATAAACAGTTTAAAGCCTAGATGAGGATGGCGTTACATCTTGGAATGGCTGTGCAGGGAGCCATTGGATCTGAATATAAGATCGATGTAGCATACATTGGAGCCTCCTTGGAACTCACCAAAAGAATCCTGAAATTTTCTTAGGAGATCTACCGAGCCCCTATTATAATCACAGGAACGGTCTATAATGCCCTCACAGATTCCATGAAAGGGCTTTGCCGACAGGTGGACCAGATCCATCTGCTATCGAAAGAGTTTCAGCATACGGAGAAAATCCAAAAGGTCGATGACAATCACTTAGGTGGAGGAAGGAAAAGGAAAAAATAAAGGACATCGCTTGCGGCAATCATACCTTTTGTGGAACTGTATACGCTCGACATCGACAGAGACAACATCAGTCCGAGTGGAGGAAAACGTCTAAAGATCCGAAACAACTAGGATGTACTTGATGTGGAGACGAAGAAGATTATCAACATGGAGATTTTGAATCCAATTTATTGTCAATCCTATAACGCCATTGAGTTCATCCGTGGAAAGAAGGAACTCAGAGAATTGATCCTCAGCGAGTCAATTGACTCCGGATTTCGGCTATATTATGATCAAGCTTATGAGATGTACTCCAGAGGTAAAATGGAGGAGGCTGAAAAACTTTTAAACATAGCTTTAAAGATCCGCCCTGATGATGGACCTTCTCAATTTCTTCTTCAATATATTAGATTTGTGTACCCTTATCAGGAAAAATGGGAAGGATATCGACCTCAGTTCCAATGATAGATTAAAGTATATTTTCGTACTTCTAAAAATTTAATAAATATATCTATATTAATAAACAAAATCGAGAGACATATTTTGTATGTAAACTTTTCCCCGTTCCGTTAATATGCTGTATTTATATTTATTGAA
>JAHDVE020003409.1:0-168919 GCA_022606495.2 Halesus radiatus | reverse complement strand
AAAAAGTTTATTGGTTATTTTTCACAACAAGTTGACGTCTAAAGTCAAAATCTCTCAAAATGTTGACTCTCCAAAAATCATCCTTACAGTTTGATCGAAGTTGAACATATCTTATTTCTGATGCAGAATTATAAAAAAAAATTTAAAAAATGATTATAATTAATGCACTACATTTCAATCAGAACTTCGTGATAAAAAAAAAGCATTTTACAGCAATTTAGCATCTGTATCATGAATTATTGTGGTAACTAAACGGATTCACCTAGAAAAGAGGTGAGTTGACTTAGTTGACTTCGAAAGGTCATTTTAATAATTTGCATGCTACATTTGGTCACGTTATTTTTTAAATTTTCCGGGGGTGGCACAGACACGTGTAAAGCCTTCCGCTTATCACGTAAATTATTATAACGATTTACGGTGCTAGCGATCACTCTATTTGCCCGGCGTGCTTGTAAAAGTTGGATGTTTATGTCGTGATGGTTCCTAATTAAAAACCACTAATAAAATAAACCATCTCCCCGTTTTATCTCCGTCGTAAAATTCTTGCCACTTTTTTCGCTGTCGTAAAAAAACACAAATGGTGTACCGAAATCACGCTAGTTGGTACACTATATTTTCGCTTTTTCCGCTCACTCACTTAAACACAACGCTCACTCACTTAAACACAACGCTCACTCACTTAAACACAACGCTAACTCACACTCTCAGTTCTGTAATGGATAGTCTGTTTTTTGTCTTTGTTATGTCTTGTTATTTTAATTTTCTTTAATTTTACGTCTTCAATTATGGATTATGCTGTTTTCTTACGATCTCCACGTGGCATCGTGGAGAAGTCCTTTACTCCAATCTGAAGTTCCAGACTAAAATGTTAATGCTGTAGAAATGAGATCTCTGAGACGAATGTGTGGTAAAACCATGTATGATCGTGTGAAAAATGTTACGATTCGTAAAGAATGCAAGGCTGATGTAAGCGTAGTGAGCAAGATTAAGAAAGGGACGCTTAGATGGTTTGGGCATGTAGAGCGAATGAATGAAGAAAGGAGTGTAAGGAGAATATATGACGCGAATGTGAATGGAAGAAGAAGCGGGGACGTCCAAGGAAGACGTGGCACGATCAAGTGAATCAAATACTCGAGTCGGGCCATGTCAGAAGTCGGAATAACAGAAAAGAATGTATGAGACGATGTATGAATGTGAATGAAGCAAGAAGTGTATGCCAAGATCGAGTTGTTTGGCGGTCCGTCCTCTCTGCCTACCCCTGCGGGGAAACGGCGTGATGGTTAGTTAGTTATTTGTAATAATTTCTTCAAACGATTGGCATTCACTTTGTGGCGTCATTATTAATAAATTAATTAAAAAATATACTTAGTATTCACCACTTTATAAATATACATTCATATCTCTACATGTTTCGAATGCGATGCTTTCATCATCGGGAATATACTAATATATAAATACTAAAATATATGGTAGTAATAATAATACTATAATATATGTATTCATATATTCCTGACGATGAAAGCATCGCTTTCGAAACATGTAGATATCAATGTATATTTATAAAGTGGTGACTAAGTATATATTTAAATTAATTTGTTATTTGTAAGTTAATATAATGTATATTTTTTTAAACTGATATAATAATAATGTTATTTTTTTATTTTTTTTATTAATAGTGTTATTAACGAGTTCTGAAAATAAATATTGTTTGGAATCCCACAAATTAAATGGAGCTAAATCCATTTCTACAAGATGTCTACCAATGTTTCAATTCTTAATGGTGGAACGTGCCGCAAATATACTTTATTTTCTATTTATGAAATAACACCGTCTTTCGAACCCGTGACCAATGGGTTCAGACCCAATGAACTTACTTCTCAGATAAAATACACGAGCTATAAAACTTTAGCCCCCGAGCGTATCAATATAACGAAAAGTCATTAACTGACATTTAATTATTTCAGAAAAAGGCTACCTTCCCCTGGTTGCATTACCTGTTCCCGGTGCACTCCGGGTCGGCGCGATGCACTCCCGGGCGCGCCCAGAGCCTCCTAGACGAACCCACCCTCGCCTTCCCCTTCTCCGCAAAGCCATACATTATTAGATTTATTATTTAATTTACGCCCATATCTTCCGCTACTCGATAAAGTGTATATTTAGTTATTTAGTGGCGAGCGATGCCCGGGCAATGCCGGCATAGCACAGCGAATAAAACTCGCCAATCTCGCGGATCCGAGGTTTATTCCTCTATTGAAACTTTAATTAATCACCTCTGATTGCTCGACGTGTAATAACACACTACTTGTTTATCATCCGAGTGAAATCACTTAAACATTGAAATTATACACTTCATCTTCTTTTGACTTTAGATTTCCGTTTTGCTTTCTTAATACTTATTGCTTAAAAGTTGACGAATAAATTATATCGCTATAATCTTAAAAATCTCCTATATTCATTGTATTCTACACTGATTATATAGGGTTATTCAGATCATCTGATGCACGCGGTCGGCCCGGGCTTTTTACTTTACGGAGACATCCAGTTTTCTCAAATTGGCGTTACCAACGACAGATCCGATCTAATTTCTAGGGGCACTGCCGAACACCGGCTGCACTCAGGGCTCCAGAATGTAAAATAATTTATTGACATACAAGTGTTTTTATTATTATTATTATTATTAAACGCTCTTTGTAGTTGGAGGTTCAATGTTAAAATGGCGACGAAAAGTACACTGCACTACAGTTGCCGACTCAGTTTTGCAGAACTCACGAACACAGAAAAGCTTGTGCCGCATAGTAACCATTTTACTCACAACTGACGCGAAATGGCTTCTTTGCGGCGCGAGCACTCTATGAAGTATGAGCGATCGAGCATTGGGATTCGAAACTTTCAAACCTCTTTTTTCAATTGCTATGCAGATCATTCACATGTAACGCATAATTCTGGAAATATAGAATTAAGACAATGAGTCCATCATTTTGAATAACTCTATATTGATGTCATTATGGAAATCATCGCTATATCAAGTTTCCATGATACTTTCAGATTTATCCATCATGTGTTTTCTTTACTCTTGTTAATAATAATAATATAATTCCGGCTACGTGCAGGGGTTGTGCAATGCAATGCAGTCCATATAGCCATTCCCGTACATTACAATAAAAAATAAATATATCTACTTGAGCAGAAAAGGGTATTTTTGACTAATTGAAAAGTGTGCAATACGAATATGGCGTCTTTTATATCATGCAAACAAATACATTGTTACAAACCGGCTTCGCTTGAGTTTCAAATCTATGTTTTCTTATAAAACAATATTTAACAAAATAATCAATTGTTTTATATGTTTAAATTAAAATTAATATTAATATGATAAAAATGAATTTGCCAACTTAATATAGTTAGTTGCTAGAAAATACTGTAAAAGTTTCATGATGCCATAGCTCCCCGTTAGAGTTATTGTTGCTCTATACTGACAAATTTTCTGCCTGCATTTATTGTTCGAGATGATTTTTAAACATATTTTAATCCACACACTTCATTGACAGATTTCAATTCCATCCCTCTAAGCCCTGGAAGACTAATCATGTTTTTTATTCAAAACTAATTAATCGTTTGTCAATTTGACTTAACACTATTATCTACCCTCACAAAATGCTTTTTTTTTTATTAACGAAGGTTTCAAACGTGTATGTTATTTTATGAAGCAACTTCTTGTTTCGGTTCTAGTTTGTAGTATTTAGTTAAGAAAAAGTTATTTAGTTATATCAAAATTAGCGATTAAATAAACCTTAAGGAAATTAATGAAAATAATTTTTTTTCTCATTTTCTGTAACTAATTTAAAAAGGTTCATATTCTCTTATAAAATGTGAAAAATTATTTGTTTTTCGTTTAATCGGCACATTTATGCACCTTGTGTTCTCCGCAAAACCGGCTAACAAGGGTGTCATATATAGGAAATGGCGGCACTTACTCCATGCAAGGCGCCGTCGGGGCTAAGTTGGCACGGAGAACTAGCGCGATCGGCATATTCATTGGAGCGTATTCACAGCGTAAAATGTACTTAGTGTTAGTCGAAACGACTCAGATTAGTATTCTAAGGTTAAACGTGACTATTGCCAAGCAAAATCAGGATTTCTGGGAGTTGTTATCTGCATCGTACGCAGATAATCTTTATCGTTACATAGATACCCCGCTAAATGAGTCATGGACCATCGACAAATAAACAAACCTGTATATTCATTTCAGCATAATACCCGACGACCATATGGTTTCAACCACACACTCATCCATATGGATTGCGTCGTGTTTTGTTACGGGTTGCGGGCACGTATAACCGGACATGTAACTGAATAATTACGATTGGGTTATGTGAGTGAATTGACTCATCGATGTATACCACTTTTTCTAAAATTACTATTTCTTATACTCTATTGCGTCTGCAATTAAAATGTTAGTAAAACATTAAAGTCTCCTTTCACCGATAAAAAATGGCGTCAAGGTATGTAAAGAAAATTACCCTTAGCAAATGACTTACTAAATTCGATCTCACATATAGTAACAAATATATTTACTGGGCATACTATTTAAGGCGATGCAATGGGAGCTAATGCAAAACCATGCGTTTTTGGTTTGAAAATTGGATGGCCTGGAATTGTAATAGATGATTTAATTAAATACTGCAAGTAGAATACACCTCGACCTTTCGTTTAACCGGGCATTTTTTTGTGAGTCTTTATATAAGCCTGGAAAACAATAAAGTATCAGACAAAAAAAAAAACTTTTTTCCGATATTGTCGTATTTTTCATATGGGAAATTAAGTTTTTTAGATTAAATAATTAAAAATGTACTTTGTTTACACCACTTTTATAAAAATATATATATCTACATGTTTGACAGCAATGCTGTCATCCTCAGGAATATATGAATACTAAATAATATTCCTGAGGATGACAGCATTGCTGTCGAAACATGTAGAGATATTTATTTATTTTTATAAAATTGGTGTAAACAAAGCACATTTTTAATTATTTAATTAATAATGACGCCGCACAGTTACCAATCGTTTGAAGAAATTATTACTTTTTTAGAATTTGACCATAAATCATTTTAATAAATATGCCTGAACTTAACTAACTGACTAACCATCACGCCGTTTCCCCGCAGGGGTAGGCAGAGAGGACGGACCGCCAAACAACTCGATCTTGGCATACACTTCTTGCTTCATTCACTTTCATACAACGTCTCATACATTCTCTCCTGTTATTCCGACTTCTGACATGGCCCGACTCAAGTATTTGATTCACTTGATCGTGCCACGTCTTCCTTGGACGTCCCCCGCTTCTTCTTCCATTCACATTCGCGTCATATGTTCTCCTTACACCCCTTTATTCATTCATTCGCTCTACATGCCCAAACCATCTAACCTGGACTTTTAATAAAACATTCATTTTGGTGATGTTTTTTCTTGGTAAATCGAAACATGCGCCGTTGTTAAGCGGGAATATCAACCGTTTTGCCAACTGCATTAAGAAGTGCTTGATTTCGTTTGAATTTATGAAGTGGATCGCCTTAAGTCTAAATAGTTCCATACTATTATTTATTTTCAATTGAAATTTATTCCTGCTCGTTTTGAAGCCGCAAAACCGTAATGTACGAGTATTTGTGTTTCTCCTAAATTTTAGCCAAATATACCTTACGCGGAGATGAATTCACATCGACTATAATAAATTATCCCTATCAATTTTTCTTTGAATGTCAATGATAATTTTGATACCTTAATCATTTTGTTATGCGGGTGAATGAAAAATGGATGGTAATCCTTTAGACGGAGAATGTGATTTTTTAATTTTTTTTCTAAAATAGTAAATAAATAAAAAGCTAGAAAATAAGTAAAGGAGCATCTTAAAAATCTGAAGATAATTTGCTAAAAAGACTAACTACTTTGCCTTTACACTGACTTTTAACTGACGCTTTATCTGGATTTTAATTCGGGTTAATCAACATATAAATTAATTACAAATATTGTACATTAATAATAACACCACAAAGCAATTATACATTTATTGAAGAAAATATATAAATTTTCGAATATTGCTTAAATTACAGTTAAATAACATAAACACTGTACTTTATACTTAGATTCAAATTAATACGGATGGGGAAATATTATAGTGTGCCAGTACAGAGGTATGTGACCTTTCACTATCTCTGCCCCTATGGGAAAATTACGTACTAGCTAGTATTTATGTATAAAAAAAACTTTTTGGCATTTTATTGCAACAAGTTTCATTATAGCTGCAAGCACTGCAAATCGTACAAGCGTTGTGTTCCGCAAGCAAGCTGAGTTCAAATACCATTAAGAAACGTGACTTAGATGAAAACAGCAAGGAGCGGTACATACCTGTTCATTGTTTTAAAGAGCGAAGTAATAATAATTCCTCTACCAATGGACACCCATTCCCACTGGCCAGTGCAATGCTATCAGGTGTCTGCACTCTGTAGTCTACACTCTATAGTCTGTACTCTGTACTGTGGCTGGTGTCTACACTGTCTACTGCCTGTGCCCCACAACTAAAATTATTATTGCACTGTTAGTGTATCCCGAGTATCTTTCATATCTTCCTTCATTTATGTTGCAGGGCTTGGGTTACGAAATCGTGAAAGGGTTTGAGTTTTAGCAGTGGTTGATACCAAACCTTATTAGTTTTAAGTAGACAGTTTTGCTGAATGGTTTGCTTACTGCATTCTTAGTCCCTATTTAAGGGGCCCCGCGCTAAAGCCTCCTTCGATTTAGTCGTGAAATTTTAATAGAGCCATTTTATAAGTGCCGTCGTTTTCTTCTGGCTTCTATAAATCAATGTTTTTTTTTTTAATCCAATTTTTCTTATTGTTTATTGGTGAAGGAATTTATTTTTATATATATTTTTTAACTTTCTACATACATTTTTCTGCTCCATTATCATAAATCGCGAATTTTGTGAATAAATTCTATCTGTATGTTCCAAATGTCCACATGAATTGTTCGATGTTCAGGCTTTCGATCTGCAGGATCAACCTACTGCAATAGTTGGTCATCCCCGTTGGAAAAGTTGTCCTCTCTGATTAAACATGTTTAATGCTATTATGATGATAGGTTCAAAATTATAAGTTTATGCCTATTTTTGAACTAAGTACGTAAAACCTTATATTGTGAGCAAACAACGAAAACTGACTAAATCAAAGTCATCGTTTGTTGACAGAATGAGATTGAGGATTTTTACATGGATGCAGGCTCATAGTTTCGAGAGTTAGGATGTTTTTATTTATTTAAACTTTATTTTGTTCCATATACTTACGTAAAAAATATCCTGAAGCTATGAGTTTGTGTCTATGCAGTTCAGTCTTAGTTTGCTAACGAATGGGGATTTTGATTTGTCCACTTTTTGTATGATTGCGATATATCTACTGTAAAATATGTGAAAATTATGTTTGCTTTGGATTCATTTTTGTCATAATTTAATACCTAGCAGGGAAAAACCGATCCGTTTTAAAATAAATAAATGAGACACGGTTGTACACTTTTTAAATCATAATGTTTCATAATTTCTTCAAAAGATTGGTATTCACTTGTGGTGTCATTACTAATAAATTAATTTTCAAAAATTGTTTTGTATTCACCACTACATATATATTATTTATATATATTCCAGCAGAAGAAAGCATTGCTTTCGAAACATGTGTATATTAATAAAGTGGTGAATACAAAGTAATTTTTTAATTAATTTATTCATAATGTTTCAATTTAGCAGATTGTCATTTCTTATTGAAAAGAAATTGGTAGATTTCTTTGATAAGATGAAAATATTTCTCACTTGTCGATAAGTAAGAAATCTTGTTTTTTTTAATCTATAATCTACATTTACCCTATATCTTTCAAAAGATAACCATTTGAAGTGTATACCGGTAAATCATAAAACGGGTCTTATGTCGATGATCGCTTATCGAATTCCTCTTTAACGGAAAGTGCGATTGTCACTTATTACATTTCATGAGAATTAATCGGCCCCTTTGATAACTCTATTCAATAAAATGATCATGATCGATACAGTATTATTCAGTAGATATTTAAAAATTGGCTAAAAGAGCATCATTTTTTTAATTCTTAAGGGTAAACTTAAAATTATTTAAACTTTAATTTTTCGATCACAGATGGCGTTAATTTTAATGTTTTTTTAGAAAAAAAATACTTTTAGCACTTACCGCTTGTATATAAATTAATTATTTGTTGGCGGGGTGTACATACGGAATATGAAATAGTAATGCATTGTTATTGTTAGTTAAAGCTCAATTCCTTCAAGAAACTTATAAAAATACAATATATTATTGTAACACTAACATGCGTATGTATGTTATAATGTAAGTTTCTTCAAGAAATTGTGCTTTACCTGCAATATCAATTTATTCAATTTCATATTCCGTGTGTACACCCGCCAATAAAAAATACCTTTCAATATTTAAAATTAAAAGCATCACGTGTTAAAAGCGTTTTTTTAATATTGAAATGAACGCCATCTGTGATCGCGAATTTCATAATAATTTTAAGTTTAACCTTGATGCAATCAAACCCCTTTATTCTGCTTTTCACGTTTTTTCGCATGTTTCTAAGCTTCATATCTTATGAGAATAATTATTAAATTTTTACGACCAATATTACCAAGTTTACGACCCATGATCCACCTTTACGAGCAAATAACGGTGATATTATACAGATTACAGGTTTGTGTGCCGCCTTGCACTTCGATCCTTATTGCTTTCAATCTTGGATGAATTATTGTTTGTGATTTAATGGGAAATGCTGCAACAGCGATACCCAATAAATATGGTGTGTTTACTAATAGAGTCGTATAGCTGTGTGAATAATGCAACGCTGTTTGGTCTGCGGCGAATTGTGCATTTCTGTAAGGTGCAATAAAACGAATGGTGTTTGATAAACAACTTAATCATATTGGGGTCGTTAACTTATGTTTACTTGTAAAGCGTACTTACTACTTTGTTGGTCGAATTTTGCTAAATCATTCTGCGTGGTGCGCTTTTTAAATGGGCGTTTTTTTGTGGAGAAGCTTTTAAGTTGTTATTAATGTAAAGATCATAAACAACCTAAAGTGTTCTAAGATGGCGGCTTCTTGGTCCCATTATATATTTTAGCTTTCCAGACTATTTAATAAATTATTTCCCTCTCTCCGTCTGGAGATTGTTCGAATGAGAACCTGAAGCTCGGTTCCGGTTATTTTAAAGGATAAGACATTGTTCTTATCTTCCAGATTAAGGGGAACCTCTGCGGTGCCTGTTTAATACAAAACTGAATTTTGGATTGGAGGCCAAAATACCCATCCAAATTGAATGATCTATTTTTTTTTAATTAAAGGTTTAGTAAATATCTAGTACGGATGAGAAGTATTTTATTTATTTTTAGAAAGAACAATTATCATTTAAAAAAATACATAATCGGGCTCCTGGTGTTACAAACCATTGTGAACATGAATTCCGTTTACTGATGTGTCGGAAATAAATTGACCATTATAAATCAAGTTATGTTATACTGCAGTAATCTGATTGTATGAAGCAGAACACGCTCTCGAACGATAAGCTATGGCATTGTGACCCAGCTTTTCCTATGTGAATGTTTTAGATCAATTGAACTATTTTTTTTTGCTCGCATAATGGTATTTCCAATATGAGCTGTGAAGCTTTGAAATTTAAATTCCGGACAAAAAAAAGGATGCCGTATTACTTGATTCTTATTGTAAAACAAGAAAATAAAATTTAAAAAAACAGTTTGTTTTATTTTAACAAATGTATTTATTTAGATATTTTGCAATTATATTTTTTTTCTTTGATTACGTATTATTTTTTATTAGTTGTCAAATATGGAATGCATTGCGTCGCACCAACCCTGCATACCTTCTAAATTAATATTGTTTAATTAATTAAATACGGAAACTTGCAATTTAGACAATATTAAATGCACTAATGGATATTGAAAGAAGGGTGAATGCAGGAAACTCCATTAATGGAGGACTGAACGCGGTTGGCGCTAACAAAAAGTTGTCCAAAGAAGCGAAGCTAGCAGTCCACAATGGAGTGCTGATACCAACCCTGATGTATGGCAGTGAGGCATGGAAATGGCAGAAGAAGGATGAAAGTAAACTGAATGCCGTAGAAATGAGATCTCTGAGGCGAATGTGTGGTAAAACCATGTATGATCGTGTGAAAAATGTTGAGATTCGTAAAGAATGCAAGGCTGATGTAAGCGTAATGAGTAAGATTAAGAAAGGGACGCTTAGATGGTTTGGGCATGTGGAGCGAATGAACGAAGAAAGGAGTGTAAGAAGAATGTATGACGCGAATGTGAATGGAAGAAGAAGCCGGGGACGTCCGAGGAAGACATGGCACGATCAAGTGAATCAAATACTTGAGTCGGGCCATGTCAGAAGTCGGAATAACAGAAGAGAATGTATGAGACGATGTATGAATGTGAATGAAGCAAGAAGTGTATGCCAATATCGAGTTGTTTGGCGGTCCGTCCTCTCTGCCTACCCCTGCGGGGAAACGGCGTGATGGTTAGTTAGTTAGTTAATGCACTGTAATTTACATATATAATACCGCATTCATTTCATTATATTTTCCGGTTTTATACTCGCGTAAGTATTGTGAAACGTGGTTTTTACAAGTTGAATGAATGACAAGTAAAACTATTGAAAAACATTTACGTTGTTTAGGAACATTTTGCCCATTCTGGTAGTCGTTAGCAACATTATCTGAGGTTATTATGTAGCCTAGGTAATGCCTGTCTTTTTGTAGATTACTACTATTATGGCGGCATAAATATTCCCTGCATATCAGCTAATCTCCCCAATCTGCTACACCGTTTATCTTTTTCATTGCATTGTGATGCACTGTGCAAACATGGCACAATCAACAGCACACAGAGCACTTGCATGGCTGACTAATAGAGGGAAATTTGCAAACGAAACAATGGAGTGTGACAGATGGCGACTGTTAGATGGCAGAAGTCGAGTCTTGTTCCCATACTTCATTCCGTTCTGTTGGTTTGTGGGGAAGGGCGGGCTGGAGGCAGAACATCTCTGACTCACCGCCGCCTCAATCACAAAAGCATTTTCTGTTCTGTCTCAACTCGAACATGTATCTGGAATCTGGATCTCGTCATAAACTATATCAACTCTGGATCGCTCAATCATATTTATTGTTTGCTATCGACCTCAAACTATATGAAAACCTTTTCGATTGCACCCTATTTTAACGTGGTACTGATTTCTTCATACATTGAACCAAGAATACTGCTTTTAATGTGATTACCGTACAAAAGTCCAAATTGCCCGAAGTCAACTGGTCTATATAGCATCCCCCATTTAGGGTATGTTGTGAGGCTGAAGTAAGTTGAGAGGGGAAAGTGATGGAAAGGGAGTAAGTTTGGAAGTGCCCGGCTATTCAAACTCAAACATTACTAATGCCATTTCAAGGAAAGTTTCTATTCTGAATGGTCATCTTTAACCAGGGCGATACTAAGAGTATCTACCACACTTAGATATCATTATAAAATAAAGCTTATAACCTTATTTCCAGACACTCTTCAATGTGTGCTTTTAAAAAAAATATTTTTCAATTTATTTACAGGCACAAAATCATATTATCAAACAAATCGCCCAAATAGACCTACTTGATTTCACGCATTAGAACAGTGATCCGCTGAGTGAATACGGCTGATAGGGATAATTTGTATTTATTGATTTTAACGTTATTTGTTGCAGTACATAAATTAGCAACATCTAAATTCAAATACATCTTCTAACGTAACATATCAAAAAATGAAGGTAAAACAACATCGAAGCCCCGGTTCCAAAGTGTAACAACTCAAATTTGCAAATTTGTTTTAATTATGAGGAAATGCTTAGAATACCGTTATCTACCAGTTCAAAAATGTAATAATGATAAACCGTGCTTATTTTAGAATGACAGTGGTTATTATTATTTAGATTTTTTTTCGTAGTTCATATTAATAGTTTATATTTTCATACTATATATAACAATTCTAAATCTCCACCGTACACTAAATCAGAAAAAATATGACAATTATTCTAAATCCAGACTGTAACTACGAAAATCCTATGCAAACTCGTGTTAAATAGAAAAAATAAAATAGTGTTTATAATTTTCTAAATATGATGAATATAATTAATCTTAGAATTTCATTAAAATCTACAAAAATTAGACGTACAGTAGAAGATTGCACCTGCCTAAATTTTGTTTCCTAATTATCTCAGTATGCTTTTTGAGTTCTTCCACTCTTGAACTAGGGCATCATCGGTATGAAATTATTTTATCATAAATAAGACAACACATTTGCTGTTTTTTTTTTTTTTTTACTTTTGGCAATATTTGTCCTCTTCCTGAAAAATTATAAGTATTCCGTTACATGGGTTTCCCATGGAAGAAGCGACGATATTTTTGTTTTATCATCTGTTTTCTGTAACGTGTGACCCTCTTTCAGCTCTTATTATGACAATCATTACTCGGCCCTTTGCGTCGTGGGGCTAATTGCTTTGACAGCAGACATTACTACCATTATTGTTCTGTAGTTCCAGCCCATACCCATACCCTTCTCCGCCCACCGCCCCCAGCTGATCGTCCATCATTCGTCTGCCAGATTCGAAGATACACTGGTCTTCGAGAAGATAACACTTGTATGTTAAATTAACCACTTATTAAAAAGATGCTGTATATTTCTTCGTTTTGTTTCCAGTTGACGACGATTTTAAAACAACCTTTTTCAGATAGTTGTCTATGACTTTTCTGTCTGACATTCTTTCATGAATCATATTGGGTAACGCGTTACCAGTCTATTCCCTTTAAACTTTACCGGAGGTATTTCAAAACATCGCTTTCATATTACGTTCGTGGTTTCATCATGCAACTCCCACTTTTTTATCTTTTGTAAAAATGAACAGAAAATCTGTTTCTTCGAAGTAGATATTAAAAAAACTCTCAAACGGTGATCTCTGGCGTTATTAAATTTTCGCAGCTTTCTCTGTCTTGAATCTTTCAGTCAACGCAATCTTTTTTTCTCCCGCTCGCTACCTCGTTTCCATGGTGCGCTGTATAGCTTTGAAAATTCCATTAACCTTTCAATTAAAGAAAACAAGATGCCATATTCTTCAATCTTGATAAATGTTTTTAAGAAGGATTGTATGTTTTGTTTTTTTTGAAATGGTTCAATTTATGCATGTAGCGTCGGAACGTTGTGCAACTCTTTATTTATGATCTTGACTCTTACTGTCTTGGTACTTACATCCTTTTGTTAATTTATCTTAGTGCTCTGTTTGTAAAGTTTTTCATTCTTAAGTGCCTTTAAATTTCGTTTAATCTCTCTAATCGTATATTCGTGTTTTATCCTCATAAATTATTACTGGATAAACTCTCGTTGCCAATGTCGGTTGTATTACTTCCACTTGCATTGTCGGAACCTTACTAATTTACGATCGCTTTAATATATGTAAACACATCATCATATATTGCTAAATGGGTACTCGTTAACAGTTGTTTATTAAGATTACTTTAGTACCGATGACAGTACAATTTGATTCTGAAGTATTTATGGTACAATACGTTTTGTAATCTTTTGAATCAAACCTATAATTTTTTTTTTCATTCAGTTGACACTTTTTGTATCCTATTGTACCTTTTAAGATGACTGATATTTAAAAAAATAATACGTGTACTGAATCTAGTTGTTCATTAAAAACATATCTTCTACACGATATTACCATTGGCCCTTCATTAACTCTATCGAGTCTTTGAGGAAAATTGAAAGCTTTTCACACAAAATAAATACTTCAATAAAAGATTCAACTGTCGCAATTTCTATTATAGACTAGTTATGCCTTACAATCGAGACATTTTTGTAATTCGATTCCGGGACATTGAAATAATCGAATAGTATTTCAAATTATATGCTTGGAATGTTTATAAATGATTCGAAGGGAATTAACCCGTGTATTAATAAGGTTTTTTAAACGCTAAGAATATAGGAATGATTTTTAATCCATTTTTTTAATGGGAAGTTTCTAGATTCTTTAAATAATCGATAATCTCGAAATAATTATCTCGATTATTCCCGTCTCTAGCTGCCGAATTACCCATATCATTTGCAATCCTTTTCTCTTTCACGGTAAATATTTGTATACATTATTTGTGCTTGAAGTACAGTGTTATCTATTATCATCTAGACACAATATTACTCATATTATTTTTCTATTCATCATTCAACGTCTGGTTTTTCAGATAATATTATCTATTAACAAGGAAGAGTTCGGCTTTACATCCTCGTCCCGCATCCGCTCTGAGCTTCAACAACCACACAAAAGAATTAATTTCCTATTGAATTTTCTGGTTCGTTATGTTTTCCTCCCTTTCCCGTATATCCCGTCCTCTCCCCTGCCCTTTCGCCAACCCTCGTCTCATCTCGTATAGGGGTATACGCACCTACGGGGTTACTTTTATCTTTTGATTTTAAGTATTTATGTGGAGTACAGAACTTCCTGGGTCCTTGCTTCCTAGTGGCTATCCTTTTTAATCATCATCTTGTTTGATTAACAGACCGGACCTGGCGCCGCACCCTGCGGTACGCCCATTGCAACGTAATTTGACCATTATGTTAGCGGTCTGCTTGGGTCGTGGGCAGGTCTGGTTCCGGAACGTCCAGAGCCCGCCCCCGGGCACGCCAATCCCATTACCGATTGTTTCACTATAACAGCATGATAAAAGCTCGCACTGGATGAAAGCTGCCCTTGATAAATGACGAAGCGGCGATTCCGACCAACGTGTTATTAATGACTACTTCGCGGTTAACTAATTCACCGGATTATTAAATCTATTATTCATCTTATTGTGTGAAGTGTTGGAGATCTTGATTTATAACTAGCTGATGACTTATCTTTCAACAACAATCATTGTTTCTATGCGTTCAGGATAAATGAGTTCAGTAACCGCGGGATATTGCGAACTCCAATATCATTTTACACAACTTGTATCACCAGACAGTGCGAGTGCATTCCAATCTCCCGTGCTTCATATTTTATACGACAATTGTAACGAAAACCTCCATGGCACTGGTCGCGGGTTCGAGTCTTGGCGTGTGCAAATAATAGTTAATTTAGCACACAACACTAAAAAATGGCATCACTTAAAAAAACAATAATTCACCCAAATACACGTAGAAAATCACAAACACAAATAATTTTGCATGTTCTGGGGGTGAAACAATTGATTTGCATTTCACGCAAACAAAACAGTTCTAAATAACTACTGTTTGAACAAGTTCTCTCAAGCTTTCTGTGTATGCAGTATACCTGAATGAATTACCTGTTCCGTGCAATTATCTTCGCATTAAGATAATCCCACTCAATGTAACAGTCAGATGCATTTGACGACCCGAGGTGTGCAATCCACTTTCGATTAGTACGAAGGCGTCCTAGGAAATGTAGTACTTAGCGCAATAATAGTCGCAGGTCATAAATCCTCCAAGCTGCCGCTTAATGAGATAATATGTAACTGTTGGGCTTAGGGACTCGGCGACACGCACCTCCCCGCTACTGTAATGGATATTTATTCTTGTTTGATCGGATCGACTGTGTTGGACCCGGACTTTACAGCTGTGGGTGGTTAATTAGGACTAATTGGCCGTGTTTGAGATGCATGATTGGTCAAAAGTTACACGCTTTCATTTCAGAGCAATGCGCAATTGGATATTGCCGACCCCGCCAGTTTTTCTAGGTCGATGTACTGAGCATTTAACGTCTGTAAAAACGTTACCTTCCGAATTATGTTTTTGTCGCTTTCCTTATATTTATCCAATTTCACGCCACAATATCTGTACTAAAAGACATTTACCTCTATAAATTTGTCGGTAGTTACTAATTTCTCACGTACAATCTCGCTCGGCCCAGACATCCAATTCGCTGCGACGGAATAAACCTTGAATCAGGGATCTCCTTAACTTAACCTTGCAGAGATACCCACATAAAAGCGCCCGCCACACGTAACCGAACATATCTTATGTAATGCCACGGAAAGCCTGAATTTTCCTAAAAAAGTCGCCCCAATTTTCCGTCTAGATGCTCAGGTAATCATGTTTTCCCTGAATAATAAAATACACGTGTGAGGGAGGAGTGATGTTTTTGGCACGTTATTATTATTTTTCCAATTTTCCACAAATACCACGTATTCCTACTTTTAATAGTTTTTTTTTATTGTATGATATTATTTTTCATGCAATGGGAATTTGTACCCGCTAAGCCACTGCAAGTAGTTTGTCAGCAGGAATTTAGCTCAACAATGTTATATAATACAACAATAAATAAAACAATCATTTAAATAGTAGCGCAATAATTAGAATTTTATTATAGTTTCTTCAATAAATTTGTAATCACTTTGTAGCGTCATTATTAATAAATTAATAAAAATATCTTTGTATACACCACTTCTTAAATATATTAATTTTTACATGTTTTAGAAGCAAAGCTCCCCTCATCACCCCCCCTCCCCCCTGTATAGTGTTTATCCCGATGAGGGGAGCTTTGTATTTGAAACATGTAGATATTTATATATATATATTAAAAAAAGTGATGTATAGAAAGATATATATTTTATTATTTTTATAAACAATAATTATTAATCTAAAACACTCATCCAAATTGAAAAAAACCTTCCGAGCAAAGATAAATGTCGCCGGCAGGACTCGAACCCGCACCCTTCTAATGTCCGGTTAGATGCTCTACCGTTGAGCTACGTCGGCTTATCGCAAACCCGCCAAGTTAATCAATATATACTAGTGTTCCATTTAATAATTACTGTTTTTATTATATTTTCACCTGTAAACAACCAACTTTATTAGTATGAGAGAGGCTTGTAACGGCTAAATCCCTCAAATAGATGGCGTCGAGACAAATTATGTCTTTAAAGACATAATTATTACTAGTTATTTTGTGTTCACACGAAATATATATATTTTTTAATAAATTATGTGGTTTTCGTAATAAGAAATAGTGCGATTACGGAATCATATTTGACATGCCTTCACACAATAATGTATTCAGTTAAGTTTGGTCGCTATCCAACTGCGATTTCAGCCTTCCTATTGAGCTTTTCGTCAGATTTCTCCCCCGCCCAATGTTGTGTTGTAAGATCACGAGGCTGTACTGATTACGGGGCCAATTAATTCCTTCCAGTCCACCTGTGGAATGAAACCCCTTTACACAACTTCGCTTATATGGACAATCGAGTGTTATAAAACCATCAGGGAAAAACTGTTCGCACGATTTATTGAACAAAGCTGTTGGCTTGCTGTACGCTATACGGAAACGCAAATTTATGCGCCTATCGAACTGGAAAACGTGCAGAATTCAATTTCAGATACGTTGTTTTACGAACACTTAACTGCGATTAATGAAGCAGACGGTGATATTGTGTGCATATATTTTTATTGCGGTACTCGTAATTAAAATATTGTAAAGGTTTCAGTGTTCTGCATTTAGATATTTTATTAATGCGTTCAATAATATAACATTCAAATATTATTTTACGCGTTTTTGATTTGTACCTACTACTCTTCCATAAAAGCTTTTTTTCTCGTTTATGTATAGAATCGATGTGAACATCTAAACAATAACGATGGTGTGCAATCCATAAAGGGTAAAAATCTTTACCTAGCCTAAGAAAAACGAACCGTGAAAGATGAGCCTCATAAAAAAGATTTTTTTCCACCAGCATATGAATATTTATTTATGTTGCAACACGGACGTTTTACATTAATAAAGTGTTTTATTTGTCTAATTTATACTTTTTAGTCGCAACCAATCTTGCGGCGATACATTTATTTGACTTCTTAAATCTAGTAGACACAACGCAAAACCATGGATCCGCATACTGCTTGCATTAAAACTAAAGGTGGTGAAATATTCCCCCTACCACCAGTAATTTTTATACAACGAAATCGTATATTATATTTACATACTTTTATTTGCTTATTATCATTTACCTATTTTTATTATTATGTACTTATTACCATTTACTTATTACGATTTACTTATTAATATTTACTTAATATTATATGTGTATTATTATATGCTTATTACTATTTACTGATTATTATTTACTTATTATTATTTTCTAATTTTTATTTTTTCATTATTTATTTACTATTATTTACTTATTAATATTTACTTATTTTTATTCAGTTATTTACTTTATTACTGATTATTATAAAATTGTAAAGCCGTCCATCTCAACACAAGATTAACCTAGTAAGATGAGTGGCTAATGTTTTTATTTTTACATTTCAATTTAAGAATAAATAAATAAATATCGAATGCACAATTCATATTAGAATAAGATTTGCATTTGGTCATATGACAACAATGCACGCCACTGATAATATTTTATAAATATTTATCTATGTAGTAGGTCCTATTAAAATATTGTGTCTCAATATTACGCTCAGCCACATTGGTGGCCGGGATTATACAATTGAACTAAAATTTTACTTAGTTGTCGATCTGCGAGAACAACCATTACTATAGCAACAAATAACCATGTAAAACTATCATCTCTATAAATAAATTTTCTAATAAAACTGTGTTCATCTGAAGCGACCTGCCAGGTAAGTATGTTTTTCTGTATTTGTTTGTATATAATTAGTTAAGAAATATTTGTACAGCGCCCTTGAGGTGATTTTTCACAAAAACGGCGCTATACAAATCATCCAATTATTATTATTATTATTATTACTGATATAAGTGATATTTTGGCCAACCTTTCACTGACTTACAGTAGAAAAGTTACCACAAAATGTCGATTAACACAAAAATCAGTCCCCAAATAATACTGTAATGTGTAATTTCACGGGTACATATATTTTTTAAAGATGCATCAAAAATCTCTCTTTATTAATAGTATCACCAGAAACATATAACTGTTTATAACGTGAAGAAACATATTACTGTAAGTGTATTGGAAGAGAACCAAATTAACGCGAACAAAAAATTGTTCAAATATTTTGAATATTTTTGTTGTAGTTTATTAAAATATGCTGTCACACCATACATACTACTTAAATTTATGTTCATCTTCTCTCTTTGCTGAATATTCATGTGGTTACTTTAATTATTTGGCAATGCGATATGGAATCATTTATGGTACATTATTAGTATCAGATATTTGCCTTCCCTCGCTGTTGATTTATTTATGGTCGGTTTAACGAGTTAGCAGTTACGCTATGGCGGCTTCCGGATTGTAGAACAAAACTTCTGCTTGCTGTTTATTACTATGCAAATGAAAACAAGGCGATTTCATACAATTGACACTAATTGCCGTATTATTCTCTTGGACTATTTCATTTCTGCCTTTCGGGGCACGCTTTAGAAAACATGGTGACTTGAATTAAAACAATATTTTAAATCAACATTCTTTTTTATGTCGGTTCCCAATATTTGATCACACAATGCAAAGTTTGGTTATAAATTGTTGTGAAAATGTTCGAATCTTTAAATTTTGATATTCGGGCGTAGACATATTCTTTGCGATGCAGCGCGCTTGTTGAAATTGCTTCGTCACATCGACCAATGTGTCATATTATATGTTAAGTATTTTATTTATTAAATGTTTTTTTTTACGAAATAAGTTTGATTTAAGTACTAGTGTCGAAGAATTGTAAAATATGGAACGAGCAATAATATTACATCGTCTTGTATTATTTTTGTCAGTTTAATGGATATTTCAAATTCCCAAAGCTCTTTAATGAAAATTGTTTTCACAGCTGAAAATAGTTCATTCGTTTTAAGCAATTTCAGACAGAAAAAGCTGGAGGTACTATTTAATAACGGCAGAGATGAGTTTTTCTGCTTCATGTTTCACTCAATTTAATAAAACAGTATTTTTCTTCTTTACTTTTACCGTATATCTATCTATAACATACCAGATAATGTTCAATACATTTTTTTACCATTATATTGGTATATTATATTTAACTCTATCTCTCCCCTCACGCCCGACGCTAATTAAAAAACGTAACGTGCTCGCGTTGTTTGCTCTCCGCTGACATTTGGAGTGCAGATAAAGGCCTGCAAAGGTTATCGATAGATTGGCCCGTGTTAGCTGGCAGGGCCCCCTCATCCTTCTCCCACCCTTCACTATCGTCAGACTGGGTAGGTAGGTACCTATTCTATATTATTATTTTTTCACTACACTTTCATGTACGAGAACACCAGAACCAGAACTGTATATATATATATACCTCGTATACCAGAACTGTACGAGTATGTTCCATATTCTAATAATTTATGAATTGCGGTAGAGTCTGACATTTAATAGTAGATAAAAGTTGAGGGCGCTGCGATCGTTTAATAGGTTTTCAATGACAACAGCAAGATGACTCGTAGAAAAAATGAAAGTAAGTTTTAAAAAGCACGATGGTCCAAGTGCATATTTTTTACCTTAACCAAACGGTCTTCAGAAATTATTGGTACTTTCCGAAAAGAGATGTTTCTACATCATATAAAGTAAAGCGCCCTTCAGGTGATTTTCTCACAAAAACGGCGCTATGGAAATAATCCCCTTTTTATTATTATTATTTTTCAATTTTTTTTAAATTATTCGGCTTTAAGAGGATTTCTGAAATGTATATTTAAAAATGTTAATATAATCGAGTTGTGTTGTTTTTCCTTGTTTCTTCAAAACGAACTGTCGAACTCGAATGTAATTTTTTTTAGTTATATAAATCTAATTTCGTAAACAAAGTGAACAGCTTGGCGTTGCCATAGTAATAAAAAAAAAAATCCAGTTTATTAAATTTCTACTTTTTATTGCCAAAGTCAACCTATGCAGACATCGGACGATACCTAAAAGTACCTACTCGTGTAAGGCCAATACTTATTTAGTATGGTGAAGCCTTTAATAAGCCTAAAATGTTTTGATCGTACTGGCTACATGGAGAGTTTTTTTTTCTTTAGTACCTACCCTACCTGCTCTTACCCCTCTGCTCAATGTAAATATGGGTAGGTACTTTTTAAATATGCATGTGGAATGTGGATGGTCGGACTTTTACATGAAACGTTACTTGGGATGAGAGTTTTTTCTGCGGTGCTACAGTTTTCATTTCATCATAAAGGTACCCGCATTTACTTATTTATACCGAAGTGTAGTTTTTTATTTTATTTCTTGTGTAGGTACCGGTATACGAAGTTTGTAAACAGCGACCAGCCATATTACATTATGCGGCGCGTCGCTCAATTACCGACATCCCCGTCTCGATTAAATGGAAATGCCTATTATGAAATGTCCCGGAGTTGGCGCTAATTGAAAATGTATAATATTACGCTACTGCTATAGGCTGTGGTGGCACTGTCGCGCTGCTCGTGCAAGGAATTTGCCGTAGGTGCAATTTTCAACTAGATTATTTATCGAAAAAATTTCTTTATTCCACTAAAATGATAAGATCAGATGATAAATTAAAATTAATAATGAAGATGCGCTTCATACACCACGTTTCTAGCTCAAGTTCGTCTCGGTTTGTGGATTAAGTTCCGCTCAACAGAGGACTAGTTGTAAAAAGTGTCAACAGCGTGAAAAATGTCACCGAAATGTCAAATGTTTATTATTTATTGGTTTGCGATCTATTTTACGCGATTCAAATATTGAATGACAAAGATTTATTTCCGTTTTCGAACGTCAAGAACATGTTTTGTTTTTTGTTTCAAATAAACCCTTATTTTACTTAATATAAACTAAGTTTTGTCTTGTTTTTCGCGGAGGAGAAACGTTAAACGTACGAAACGGACAATGTACTTTCGCGGCATTAGCAAACGTCAAGCTAGCAGTTTATTTTCAAAGTGTTTTTAATGTATACGTTTGTGAAGTATAAAATGTTGGTTTATGTATTAGTTTTTAAAACGAATGATGTGTATTCACAATATTATCTGTCTGTTAATTTTACATTGAATGTTTTTACTTTGATGTCATTTTATTGTCTGTAAAAGTGACCGGCACTATTTTATTGTCTATGAAAGTGGCCGGGCACTATTTTATTGTCCATGAAAGTGGGCGGGCACCTTCATAGACAATTTAGGATGTTCAACGAAAAAAAATGGTTGGAAACAGACAAGCAGAGCGTTGGTCAACAAAACGCTTGGCTGATCGGTGGCTCAGACTGATCATTCGAAAAGTTAACAAGAACGACCGTAAGAATACCCGCTACAGTTGTATGAGTACCTAAATATTCGCATAACATCTAGAAAGTAGGGATAATACATCAATCTAATAACAAAATCATAATGTAATCGAACGATTATTCTCTTAGGAAGCATGTTTTTTTAAATCATTGTTTTAGTATCTTCAACTTAATTAACTCTTCTGGCTTTGCCCACACCATTCAAACGAATATTGTTAATATTTTAAACTGTCAGCTTACACACATTCAAGAATTAAAATAAAATTCCCACTGTGCTTCTAAATTCACCTACATATGGTGGGTTGAATGAAAGCTTACAGTAAAGTTGTTGCAACCGCCATTACAGGCTTTACTTAACCGAGCAGTGCAAGTAAATTGGCCTAATTGGAAGTTAGTGCGATCTCTCTAGCCTTGTTTATAATTACTGTAGGTAGTGGCTTTACGCTGTTGTATTGTCCTCGTAGGTACATATTTTTGATACATATTCTGGTGTTAAAGTTAACATTTTACACTCATGCTATATCAAAGCATTAATCTCAATTATACCACATCTTTTATAATTGTTATCCATTTAAATGTAACAAGTTTTTTTCTGTGAATTAAGGGCGCCATAATCATTACAACCATCGTTTGCATCTCCCCTTTCCTAGTCGGTTCGTAGGCCCATTGCTTTGATGGCGTATTCAAGCGTCCAGGCACAAGGGTGTAGCCCGTGTAAGATGTGCCATTAAAAAAAGTTTATAATTTAAATGCCTCACATACACTAAATTTTCGGTTTTTATTGGCATTAAGCATTCTGTTTTTCGAAAAATATTGAACCTTCTGTAATTTTTTCTTCAACTTCGTTCAGTTTTGATCGGAAAAGAGGACTAGGATCCGAAAATCCCCATGCGAAAACGTTAATTTCATTTTCCTCTTACAAAATTGTGTGAATAATGTCTAAGTTAAACCGACCAAGCGGTTATTACTTTTACTAAATGTGAGTGGAAAGTAGGTATGAAGCTCCGTATATATTTGGATGCAGCCTGACGCGCAGGATCGTGTTATTGATTAAGTCGAGAGCACGGACTGTTTCTGAAGTTGAATAACCGTTTATTCGGATATTTTATAAAACTCTTATCTATTTAAATCTTGAAAAAAATACAGGTTTTGGTTTGATAGACAATATAACTTTCAATCAGCATTAATAATAATAATAAATTGATTAATTTTATAGCGCCGTTTTCGTGAGAAAATCACCTCAAAGGCGCTTTATTCTATACATATATATTTTTTTTTATTTTTATGTAAATCAAATTTAATTTTATTGTTAAGTATTTTGAGTTTTATTATTGTGACAGCTGTTTCGGCGTTTAAGGCCATTTTCAAACTGTGGTTAATCCACATTGTGACGATTTATTAATATGATATTATTTACTCCCACCCCTTTCCAACTTGGACGGGTTTTTAAGAAATAATGATTTATTATCGGTAAAACCGATTTAGTTAGAAAACAATTAAAATTATGAATTCTGTGAGGTTTTCACATTTATAATATGTTTCCTCGTGTTTAACTGACAATGTTTTCTTGCTTAATGCAGAACTTAATAATAAAATTATTAAATTTGATTTACATTAAATTTTAAATAAATTAAATGGAGTTCTACGAATTAAACACAAAACCAATTAATACAGCATTATTAACATTAAGTATTCTGGATACCCTGTATTTTTTTGTTTTGTTCTAACTGGAATGTAGTCCCGTTTTTTTTATTGAAAATCGTAATATTTTTAATTAATTAAAAAATGTGCTTTGTTTACACCACTTTATAAAAATACATAAATATCTCTACATGTTTCGACAGCAATGCTCTGTCATCAACAGGAATATATGAATACTAAAAAAAGACTAAATATTTGAATACTAAAAAAATAAGACAAATTATAAACATAAATAAAAATTGTTTAAATTAGGTAAGTAATTAATCAAAAATGTTATTAAACAATAATTATAAAACATTGAATACCAAATTTATATTAGAAATTAAAAAAAGATTTTTTAATTGTTATTAATATTAATATTAAAATAAATTCCCGAGATAGCTATTTAAAAAAAAACGACTATTTAATAAACTTAATTCACCATTAACACATTTTCTTATTTCTAAAATTTCAAATTTATCTAATAGCATTCCGGTTGTATTTGTATGTAAAAAAAATGTAAACCTTTATTTATATCAAATGAATGATTGGTTTCTAAAATATGATTTACAAATTCAGAATAATTGTTATTATTTAAACACCCTAGGTGTGTATTTCTAGAAGTCTATGTAAAAAGAATTTCAATCATTAAAAATCAATTTATATACCCCCGACTTATTCAAAATATTATCTTTATCCTTGTTATTTAAAATATATTTTTTAAATTTATTTTTAGTATAAAAAGCTGGTTGGATAAAAAATATAATATTTTCCTTAAAACTATTTTTATTAGGTTTGTTCGAATTTTGAAGTCCGTTCGACGTTTCGCAAAACAAAAACACTTTCGGTTGCAAACAGATCCACATTCGAATTTAATGTCATTTTTATTGCCGGGTGAAAAGGCACCCGGGAAAACTTTTCTAACCAATGACCGCCCCTAAAAATGTCTCCATTGTGACAGTTCCTTGTGACTGCCGTTGACCTAAAAAAGGTTCCGTTTTTTTGTAACCCTATGTGAATGCAGGAACTGAATTGTAATGAAATTTTATTCAGCAAAGATAAAGGACTGGGAAATTTATAAACTCCTTGTCTATTAACTTTACAATTATTGACGTTGGTTTGGCACCTACTTCACTGTATCTATTTAAGCATGTTTGCCAATCATTTTGGCAATATCCTTTTATCGCACGTATCTACGAGAGTACATAAACTAATAAAGCCACTTATCGCTTTGGCTAAAGTTTATCCATCAAAACTTCTTCGATAATTAAATTCCACCTGAAAATCTATTTCCATCCTCGACAATTCTATCGTGAATTAATGTAAACAAGTTTTGATTGAAGGTTAACTTATCTACTCATCAAATTGAACATTCTCACGAATCAGAATTTCTGGCATACCTGGAATTTCATCGGAAACCTCAACTGTTTCCAATACAAAATAATGATATTTTGTACCTACTTCTTGGCTCTCGTGTGTGCTCTATAAACAAACTACAGTAGCGAGCACAGAAACGTGTTCAGCGTTAAAATATCAGTTTATTTGTAATAAATCGGATGTCGTTGTGATTTACTGATGTGTTTTCAAATGATACTTAGATGATTTGATTGATGTTTTCACATCGCTTGAAATGCACTGTTTAACTGGAAGTATTATTTTTTCAAATTGTTATTTCATAAAATAAAAATACTATTATTATCTATCTACGCCGCATTGGCCCGGAAACAAACCTCCGAAATCAACCCCATTGATGGGCATAAAATGTCCATTAAAAAATATACAATCTTTGTCAAAGAAAAACCTCGGAGAATAATTTTAAAAGTGTGGTTTCGGAATTTTACAAAAGATTACATTTAAAAAATTTGTGACATCCTTTTTTTTTTTAAAGAACAAATATTCCTTTGTTATGAATAACCAGACAATATTTGAAAATCTACTACCACCATCACAGTAAGCGGGAAGATGTTGCTTGCGTCATGATGGAGAACTTAGCCAGCCGAGGAATTGAACTCACGACGCCTGGATGAGACCCAGACGCGATGCCAACTCAGCGACTGACCGGTCAATCCATACCGAGACGTATTGAAACACTTGTTAAAAATAAAGGAGAAACAACAAAGTACTAATTTATATATTTTTTGATAAATCTTAGCGTTACCTTACTAAATTATAGTACGTAATTTTTCAAATAGAAAACCCGCAGGTGGAAACAATATTTGAGTAATTGTTTAAAGAAATAAAGAAAAAAATCAAAAATCTTTCATAATCATTTTAAATTAATGCGAAATTTATTAGGTTCACAGTTTGTTCTGGATCCTTTTTTAAAATATGCTTTTTATGATATCAAGTAATTAATACACAGCAATAAATCACAACGACTTCCATGTATTACTAATAAACTGATGTTTTAAGGCTGAACACATTTATGTGCTCGCTACTGTATTGAGGATGCTAACTAACCTTAGCCGTATTTTGCATTGCCCACCCTTACAAACATTATCGTTGTATATGGTACCCTTGCGAGGCTTTGATTCGGCATTCAGGAACCCGTGCGTATTCCACCCTGTAACTTTTGAAACGCAAATTATTACGAGTCTACGGATTAATCTACTTGTGAATTCGAATGATGGCGGCCCTCCGCCACCACATGCTTATGGACGAATATTCATATTTTTGCTTTTGAGGAAATGCTCAGCTCTTGAATTTATACGAGTTTTTTATAAGTCTGTTATTTTGAAAAGAATTCTTTTATGTAAATTTTTACCGTAGCATTTTCGGTTGAATCGAATAAAATGAAACCTCTGAAATGAAAATTAAGTTTTTAAAAGTGTGCGTTTCTTGAAATTCCAAATGGGAATTTTTTTTTATGATCCATTATTATTCAATCTGTCAGTTAAGTTATGTCGTAAGAAAATTATCTACTTATACTCCGTACAACATATAATCATTATTTCAACGGATGGTGATCCAAAAACACTAGCGTCCCTTAGTACAGTCAGGAGATACGCCAAATGCGTGCCCAACATATGCACACAGTTATAATTTGTCAAACGAGAACGGGTCATTTTTACGATTCGTTCTCAAGCTCGACAGCACGTCTGTGGATTGTTTTGCTGGATTTTGTATTTCCTTTCTCCTGTAACATGGGTCTCATCAAAATTCAGGTTCACTCCTGCCTTTTCTTTAAAATACCCAACACACAGCATCCTCCGAGATAACATAAGTCGATCTTAGGGCCTCCTAGTGCGGAGTTTATATAAAAAAAATAACCTGCATATTCCAACGCCCAATACTTCCCACATTTTCGACATCCCACTTCCACATTTGATTTCAATAAAAAGAATCGCAATATGTTTTGTCTTTTTCCCGAATGTTACAAAACAACATTGAAGCTTTTTCTCTTTTTCATTTATTTGAAAAGTTTTTCTCTTTTATAAAATATTTTTCTGACAGAAAAAAAACTCATCTTCGCCCGCCTCGGCTGAACAATTCATCCCCTCTGTGGGGGAGAGAAATCATTAACGCGACTTTTTTTGTTTTTCCTCTTCCTCCTGTCTCTTATTTACCAGTTGTTTGTTGTTCCACCCTTACTTAGGTTCTAACACGTTTTACAACTGTAGGTTTTTAATTGGGGGAAAATGTAATCATGAAATTTTCAACTGACGTGCACTGTTCTTGCAAAAAATCATTTCACACAAAAATTGTATTTTTGTGATCCACTTGATTTGCAACTTATCTTATTAATTTATCTATTGCTTTAATACCCGGCTTCATCCGAGTTTCTACAGTCCTTTTTAGATTTTATTTCCAATTGTATAGATACGGTGATAATTTTTTTTAAATTCTATTACTCATCGTTTAAAATTTTATTTCTTACAAAAAATTAAGATAACGGAAAGAATAGTTCTGCAAATTTTATGACGCCAGAGCTCACCTTTTAAATGTTTCTTCGGCTTCAGAATTCACACCTTTATAGTTACAGATGTCGCGCACTCCTAGTACCAAAATAAATAAAAACGTACTGCAGAGTTTAACATTATTTTTTATCTTTTGTTAAATATTTCAATTTTTTTTTCCACAGGAAACCTCAAAATGAAGCCGTACATCAGCAGCGAGCCAGAATTCGCCTCCGTCCAGCTGAGCGGATTTGAAGAGTTCATAGTCCTGGCCTGCGACGGTCTGTGGGACTTCGTGTCTGAAGATGAGGTGGCGCTGGAGGTCTACAAGGCCATCGAGAAGCATCCAGGTTAGTTACTTATCTTTTTTCCTGCCAATTGCAATAGTTTTTATGATGATTGTTGTTATTGTATAATGACGTGCGTCGATTAAAGTTAACCATCAAATTAGCGTATGGTTTTGTGAAGTTTGCCCTGGATTCAAATTTTATTTCAAATCATCAAATGGTTCATTTTAAAATCAATCATCGATCAGTTATCGTCATCAATTAGGCGGATTCGATAAATCAATCAGGATCTGCTTTGTTCTTGAATATTCACCGGACTACTGAATTAGTTGTCTATTCACGTATTATATTATTAATGTTGACGTAATAATATGAAGTTAAATTTAAAACTAACGTAAAAATCTTTTATGTATCTAAGTAAAGTAGGTATTGTGAATTAACGAATTTTATGAAACGTTTCAGTTAAAAGCTGTATTTTACATAGTTCTAAACGACATTTACATTCTGATGTGGCTGATTTTTATTAAATGACTTCCGGAGTCTCCTGCTTTTTCAACATTTCAGCTTTGCAGTGTCCATCATGAGGTCGGATTTGGTGTTGAGAAAAGAGTTTTATTTGCGTTGAAATATCATGATGGTAGCTGATTTTTTTTTTCTTGATCCAAAAATACGTTACAATGCAATGGGTTAGCGTTGGACGTTGCAACTATTGTTGTTTTTTTAATATTTTTTTGTTTATCCACAAATAATTGATGTTACTAAAAAAAGACATAAATAAAGGTTTAACATTTTCACCTATATATACAACTGGTTTACAATTAGATTAATTTGAAACTTTACAAATTATAAAAAGTGTTAGTAATAATTTTTTTTTAAATAGTTATTAATATAAATTTTAAAATAATAACTATCATTATTTTATTTTTTATGCCTTGCTATTATATTTATATTAATAGTTAAATTTTTAAATTTCCAATGTATTTTTATTTTTCAATTATTTTAATTTTTTTATTATGTACTGACTACCTACTTTCATCACTTACTTTTAATTTTTGTTCATCTTTGTAATTTGTTCTATTTGCTTATTATTTGTCTATACCTGTCCATTGTTTTTAGTATATTTTTTATCCTAATGAGGGAATCTTTCCTTCTGAAACACGTAGATATTTATATAATAAAAATAGTGGTTTAATCAAAGGAATTCTTATTAATTTATAATTTTTTTAGCTCGTCTTTGTAATACCAGTTTTGCATTTCAAATATAATGGCGTGTGAATATTGAAAAATATTTCTATGAGCACTATTTTCAGCAATATTTATTTTCGAGGATTATTGATTTAACATTACTTCTCGCGCAATAAATATAGCTGGAAATCTCAGGTCGACACTGTGGAAATCCGAATGTTCAATTGAATTCTTGTCGCCAGCAGCTATCAAGATGTCAGTCGTTCCAACCCTTCTCCTGAAATGGATTGGGCCTTAACAACACGGGGCCTCTGTCAGTTTCCGTATTATCGCACATTTTATTAGATTTATTTTTCATACCCTCACACACGGCACGCTTCAGCGGAAAGGTTTCTATTCCAAAAATACTTAAATATTTTATTTGAGCAAAATGTTTTTGAACACTCTTTTTGGGCTAGTCAAAATGATGATAACATGCCAAAGGATTACCTTATCCGTGATTTTGTGAAGGAAGGACTCAAACCCTTTTTGCTCTTTCCGCATCCATGCAACCCCATTTACTCCTGAATTTGTGTTTTTGTATCACAATAAAATTGTCATATTACGTTTCCTAACAAAAGGCAATATATACTTCCTCCCACGCAATGGGTACCTAGTGCCAACCTATGTGGTTCATGCTCCCCCTTTTACTTGAAAAACTGCTACGTGCAATGTAATATTCATGCATGTGTATGTGGTACCTCTCTGTACGGTAGATATGTTCATATATGAACCGGTATCTCCGTGTGGACTATGGACATGCACATCGTGCGCGTTACTGAACACCCACCACGTGCGATGTTGACAAACATCTCTCCCCCGCAAATTCGCCTCGATCTTCCAGTCGATCGCGCTCAACCTGCCCCGCACACCTATCGCTAAACGTTACAACTTCTCTTTCTGCTACATACCACTTTTTTGAGAAAGAGGGGGAGGTTGCGACGGAGCTATCAGCGGTAAGCCTATATGTGGGTACGTGCTGCCAGATTCCTCTCCCGTCATTCGAGCCTCATCACGCTGTGTTTTCGCAATCCCTCCCGTCTGCGTCTCCTCTCGCCGCCGCAATCCTCGACTGTTCCTGCTCAAACACCACGGAGCGATTATATCGACGGGGGAATATGCTGCGGCCGCGTGCCACTTCTGTACTCTTAGAAAATATAACAGAGGGGCCGGTGGAACGTTTCTAGAGACACTTTGGAGTATATTTGAGCTTTTGTACTCTTATGGAAACTAGTGAAAACTGTACCTAGTTATTACCAGTGAAGTTTATACCTACTAAAACTAATTAATGATATTTCAAATTTTTCTTTTGTTTACTTAAATTCATCCGAATTTATTTTCTATCATTTTTTGTAGTGAACACAGCTTAACAGCCTCTTCCAACTGCAAACTATATTTTTATTTATTCTGTTTAAGTTTAATTTGTAGAACTCCATTTTTATTTAAAGTTTTTCTTCAAAATTAGAATTGGGTGGGAGTAAATAAAACCATATAAGGAAGTCGTCGCAATGTGGATTAACTACAGTTTTAAAATGGCCTTGAACCCCGAAATAGCTGTCACAATAATAAAAACTAAAATATTTGCAGAACTTAATAATAACTTTATTTAATTTGATTTACATTAAATTTCTAAAAAAATAAGTTGTCTAATTTTCATTTCATCATTTTTGTGAAATATTACCACAGGGTACTAACTACCCGAAAAAACTTGCGTACCTACTCGAAATGTAGCTGATTTTTATAGTTAGGTAAAAACCCTAAAAAAGGCTTTGTCATATTTTAATTACTAGTGATAGAATCTACAAAAACAATTCATTACAACCGTATGTGATTTTCAGAATTGGGTTGTTTTCTGTATTGAAAAATAACGATGTGCATTGTCGCCATCTTAGAATTAGTTTTTACTTTCTGAATCCTCTTACTATGTACGAGTATAACAGTTTTAAATCACGGTGCACCACGTCTGTTCCGTGGGGGCGGCCTTTGTGCCAATGCACCGGGAAGCAATTTTGTCTCGATATTCGCAATTCTAGGCGGAATAACGCTCTGGGCTCGCGCCAGCATGGTGTGGGACGCCCGCCCATGAGCGTGCTCAGTCATCTATGGTTTATCTGCACCTCTTCCCACCGTGGACAGTACTGCTCTGGTGAGGGACCACTATTAGAAATTGAAACGTCGCATCGTTTTTTTTTAATGTAATGTAAATCAAATGTAGTATTTTAGTTATTAGTATTGTGACAGCTGTTTCGGGGTTCAAGGCCATTTTCAAACTGTGTTTATGCCACGTTTAGACTACTTATTTATATGATTCTATTTACCCACACCCAATTTAATTTTTTGTGATGCCTAAAATGATTTTTTACCGGTGAAACCGATTTACTGAGAAACCAATTGTGATAATTGATTCTAAATTCTGTGAGGTACTTACATATGAAATCTGTTTTCACTGCATTCAACGCAATGTTTTTTTTTATTGATTTATAATGACTTAAAAGCTATTGATTTGCGTTATATTGTTTAGGTCTTGTGAACATACTGAGTAGTGGGGAATAAATAATTTTCCTTTCTTTATTAATTAATGTTATATTGCGATCATTAGTTCGTTTATTTGCATTGTTACGTTGCTTAAAATCGTTTTAATTATAGTAACCGTGCGTGAATAGCCAACCAATACCATTTTGTTCACAATATTTTCAATTGGAAGTTCTATTGGAATAAGGAAGCTGGAGATAATTATACCCTAGTACTATTCGGCGTCACAAAGGTCACATAAAAATTCCCCACTTTTAATATAATATGTAGATACATAATTATTTTCTTTTGATCCTCTATAACTTATTTAGAAGCGGTTTTTTCCCCACGTATAACCTTGTTGTTCAATGCCCTTAGTGTCGAGTGAAACCCATGTACATAACGTCATAGAATATTATCTTCCTCTTTTGTTATTTGTGCCCACTTTATGATTATTATTTACACCCTTGATTGACCCTAAATTATTATTATAATTTATTTTTATTTTATTTTTTAATTTTTTTTAATTTTTTTTTTAAATTTTTTTTTATTTTTTTTTTTATGTTATTTAATCTTATTAACCATAGTTTGAAAATGGTCTCAAACGCCGAAAGAGCTGTCACAATAATACAAACTAAAAATACTTGCAGAACTTAATATTAACATCATTAAATTTGATTTACATTAAATTTAAAAAAAAATTAAATGAAGTTCTACAAATTAAACACAAAAACAATTAATAGGCCCTAAATTATTATATATCTGAAATGTTCATGTAGATGTACTCATGAATATTTTAAATCATAGGTTTAATTTGCATACATGTAATATATCTGGTATTTTCTAATTATATTAGGTTAGGTTAGTTAGTGTAAAGCGCACTTCAGGTGAACCTTTACAAAACTGCGCTATAGAAATTAACTTTTATTATTATTATATTTTTTTATTATTATTATAACAATCATGACGAGTGGTTCTGAAAATATTTTAGTTCTAACAACTCAACAAAAATGGTATTTATTTACAAATTGGCATGAATTAATACAAAAAAATAGACGATACCTTAGAGTAATAATATATTGTTATTCTAAGGTCGATACCTATTTTCATACAGATTGGACGTGAATTGTCTTTTTCTATGGAAAATTCCATAGAAAAAGACAATTCATGTCCAATATGTATGAAAATAGGTATCGTCTAATTACCGCTTAAGTTGAGTGGCCAAAAAAAAGGAATTTTATTTTTTAATCCAATCACATCGGATATTTATAACTCTTGCTAATATCATCGGTATGGCAGCGATAATTTTTTATTTATTTTTTTATTGTCAGTTTTTTTTTAACACTTGTGTTTCCCGTCTAATTTACAAATTGTTTTGAAGTTGTTTCGGTTTAGGTCTGATCCCATTGCTACGGTCCCATTTTATTAATGCAATTATTTTTGATCGCTGCTCGTATCGACAGAACTAACCCCGCCGCGATACTAAAGGTTCCCCCCAGTTTCACCCAAATGAAGATGAATGTAAAAGTGTTCTCGTCAAATATTTATTCCACCAAATGGAATGCCATTTTCTTTCTCGATTCCCCCAAAAGCGTTTACCAATAATTCACGTGCAATGTTTCTCTTTCAATAATATGTTTTATTAAAGTTAAGTTTTTTTATACATTTTAAAGACCCTTTAAGGTCACAAAATTCGATACAAATATCTTTGGAGGGTATAAAAAGCCTTTGAAAGGCTTAGAGTTTTTGTTTGTTTATGTGCATATTACCTACCCTTTTAACCCTTACCACTCCTTTGTCGGGTGCCAGCCGACATAACTATTTGTACGCTTCAACTCAGTTGTCGGCTGGCGGCCGACAAGATAAGGCGTGCGCGCGCAGTGTTTATTTCGCGCGCAAAACTTGACACGCGATGTTGTTTCCTGTGATTATTCGATAAAAAACATTTTAATTCACGTTTTAATAAGATTTTGACTGTTTTTGTTTTACTATAAAATAACCTGTTTTTAACTGCCTATCAATAAATTAATATTTTGACATTATTTAAATTAGAGTTGACTGACAACAAATATTAAAAAAATAATGGAGTGGTAAGGGTTAAAGTTATCAATCACCTGCATAAGGAAAATAAGATGCTTTTTCATGGCCATTAAAATGTATATTGTTTCAAAAAGGGACACGATATTATTAAGTATTCCACATTGCGTAGCACTGAATAGGAAAATTATTTTTAGGAAATTATTGCTTCTGTAGTGGTGCACACCGATAGTGGTTCAAATTGGTACGAAATTGAAATTTTTTAATATTTTTTAATCATTTGAGATAATATTAACAATTCTCAAATAAAATTTGAAACAGGAAAGACACAAAATAAAAAAAGGTAACGGTTGCATCTGGGACTCGAATCCAGGACTTCTTGGTCTATCCGGGATCTGCGCTCTAACTAATTGAGCTGATGCCACCTCTTTGTTCGTCATTAGAAATTGAATATTTATCCTAGACTTCTAAAAAAAGATCAATAAATATCCCATATAAATTAAAATCGGTTTGGTACTCGTATATCCGAGACACTATCTAGATTGCAAATAAATTCGGGTAGAATATTATTGTCAATATAGAAAGATAGCCACTGAAAATATATGTAAATTAATTGAAGATGATACTAACAGTTCTTAAATATTTTAATTATGATATCGATAAAAATGAGGTGGCATTAATTCAATCGATTAGAGCGCAGGTACCGGATACACCGAGAGTTCGTGGGTTCGAGTCCCAGATGCGACCGTTACCTTTTATTTTCTGTGTCTTTTCTGTTTCATATTTCATTTGAGATTTGTCAATATCTTTTACACAAAATTTACAAATAAACGGCATATGCAATAGCTTTTATTTTTCGACGACTACTTTTTTTTTCTAAGAATGGCTGTAAAATAACAGTGTAAGGCTATGGATGATTGGACGGACCGTTTCCCCCTTTTTTACGGTGATTACTTCATATTCGTATTTTATTTGAAAATATGATATTATGATATATTTAACCGTTGAAGTTTATCCTATAGTTATGGTATTTTTTTAGGCTTGTGTTATTTCTTATCCTTCTCTCACTGAATGTGTTCAGGCGCTGTCTATTTCCGTGATGTGATTATTTCCGGTTGGCCATATCCATTAGCTAAGAGGACCTGGTGGGCTACGTTATCACCCCCGGGCCTCGGATATTGCGCCGATGGAACTCTTTTTTTAATTCTGATGGACTCCACCTGTGCCAAGTAGCTGAAAAATCATTGTAAATATAAAATTTCCGTTACTACTTACTTGTGCATAAAATGAATAATTTGTTTGACCCCTTTTGCCAAGCCATCGCTGGTATTAAAATTACGCTCAAACATAGTCTCGGTGTCACTTTCGTCAATTTTCGGCATATATTACGTATGATTTATAATCTTCGCTACGGCATGTTGTCAAAAACCCGTTTTTTGTAAGAATTCTAACATGTAAAATAAGTTTAATTTTTGTCTTCATAAGAAGATAGATCCATATTAGATATATATAATTTTTGTTGTTTAATAAATTTCCATCTTTACTGTTGATAAAAATCATATTTTACCTGAAAATATATACGTAGGTAGGTTTAGTTATGTTACGTGACACGTAACATTCTAATTTTAAAATTCAATTAAAAACACGTAATTCTTATTTTCTGTTCATATAATGAATCTATTCCGCGGTTCTTAAAATAGTTGGTGCTGTAATGGTCAGCATAGTTGCCTTCCAAACAGTTGGTCGGGGTTCGGTTCTCGGCCGTGGAAATATTTTAAATTAAAAATAATTTATGTAATTTTATTTGAAAACTTTCAGCTTTCAGACGTTAAAACTTTCAGCTTCATAAATCCTACAATTTTAATATTCCGTGATTTTTCGCGGGTCTTTACTAGTTTAGAAATAAAAATAAAATTCCATCTGAAAAACTGTAAAATTTCATGAAAATTAATTAATGATTTTTAATCTCCAGTGGCCCTCGTTTCGCCATCAATTGCCAAAATGAGCCATCGGAAGCATGCTAAAACTCCGTCAATCATCCCTTGCCTCAATTATTCTTCATGATCCTCCCTTTAATAATGTTAACCCAGCGTTTTTCTCCGCCTTTTCGCCAAGTTTTCTTTACAATTTGTCGTCTTCTTTCATCCCTCGGAGTTTAATTAAGACGCGCCGTACAACCTCCCTTGGAGTAAATAATGTCCTGCAGTGTACAGTGTGTACACCGTTCAGTACATCTAGCTAGGGTCTAGATCCTGTAGTCTGGGATTATTCTCCCCTAGAGGCGGGCTCTCCGTTCTCCTCCGTTTAATGCAGAGGCTCCCAAACTTATTTCGATCACCAAAAGATATTTGGCTTCCGTTGCATTGGCTTCCTTCTTCGGGAAACTCATACAAAGATAAACTCTTTAAAAGAAATTGAAAAGAACTGCCGGCTTCGAATAAGAGGAAGCCGCCAATAATGTGTAATCTTGGAGACATTTGAGGAAAACATGTCCATATCTGGATGCCAGGAATGCCAATGACGAAGAAAAAGTATAACCTTAACATTGATATCATTACTAAAACAGTTGATTGATTGATTTTTTTTCCAATATGCATGCATTTTGTACGTATTCTTGGGAAACAGGGCAAATGTTAAATTATTAAACATTTATAATAGGCGTATTTGTTTTTTTACGATGCTACAAATCACTGTGCAAAGATTTAATAAAAATAATTTCAGCTAATTTTCTTTTTCTCTTTCTTAATGCCCTGGCCGCCGCCCTGGGTCTCTCCAGCGCCCCCGGGGGGTTAATATCGCATACTTCGGGAACCGGTGGTTTATTGGATCCAACGTGAATATGCCGGCGCCGGGGCTAGTGGGTGTGTGGCAGGGTAGGCGGGTGCTGTGGAGTGGCAGGGGATGCTGGGCAGGGGTGGGTCGCCCTGTGCAAAGTCTGGAGTGGAAATTCTCCTACATATGCATAAGGAGCGTCCACTTATTTTTTCAAACGTTTTAATTTTATGCATACGATGCGAGTAGCGCGTGTATAGTGTATACCATTTGTTTAATGATTCATTATAATATAATGTACCCATATTGGCATTTTACGTATTTACGGTTTTAGTATTTTACCTAATAGTAAGTGTTATATTTAGTTTTCTTTATACTCGACTAGTAATTACTACCCGGCTTCGCCCGAGTTTTATCACTCTTTTAAAAAAAAAATTTTGGAAAAATACGTAACAAACTATATGGCGATAGTTCTGCTTAGAAATTCGAGACAGAAAAGCAATGCATGTTTCCCACTCCTGGAGTCTACTTTTTTCACGCGATTTGTTTTGTAGTAAAGATTTCTCAAAGTTCATTAGGAAAACTGAAAAGACGTCTTTGTGAGGTCTGTCAAGTTGAACAATCAACATCACACAACCCTCAAACTTTGGTCCTGCCGCTGAGTTAAGCTGTCTTTCTGTTCCATCCTTTGATGACATGAGGAGGAATGATACATTACAACAAGCTATCAGCGGTGTACATATCGCCCCATTAGCGGTAAAAGTCACTATATCGACTCCTTGGAATAACAAGGTTCCATCTAACACAGCAATGTCACGCAATAATGTGCTCTATAGAAGGTTACTTTAAGACTCATTATCGCATAACATTGCCGTGCCGGTGGAACATTCTTATTCCAAGGGGTCTATATGTCATTTCAAAAGAAACGTTATTCAGGAAAACAAACAGTTCTATGCGCATTTTTGAAAAGTTGCGATGTTACTGGGTTGCATAAACCAGTGAAGTTTCCGCATAAAATATGATGAAGGGAAAAATTAAAATAAAAACAATGAAATATAATAAATGTTCTATTCATCTAAATTCTAAGAAACATTATTTAAAACAAATTTAAAAATCTTCGTAGATAAGGTAAAATCAAACTATGTATTTAAAGTAAATTATCATAAAATAACTTCTAATACAAACAAATAATTAAAGATCTATAACACACATCTTTTTTTTAGTATGCATTTGGTAAATTGACGTGAGGATAAATGGAAAATGTCATGTAGCAAATTTCACTTAATGGGTTTTTCCTTTAGTGGGACAATATATATAACTGCCCCCATGTTAGCGCAAATCTCAAGCATTAGTTCAGAACTAAATGTTTGTCTTTCCCAGTTTTGTTTAGGGTTTTTTATCCAGTTAAGATCTTTTCCCTAAAAAAGTCATGAAATGTAATTAATAAATTCAGTCAATTTAAATAAAACCATCAGATGGTAATAGTAATAAGGCCAAAGTGGCCGGAGTACTAGTTAGCCAGAACACATGAGGGGTATTTGTATAAGCCCCAGCTAGTTAGAGGATTACGAAAGAATCCGTAAAATCAAAAAATCAAAAAGCAAATCTCAAGCGAGGCGGGTGGTAAAATTAGTGAATACATATATCTAAGTCTATTTACTTATTTAAACTAATGAACCCATCTCTAATTCTGAACCACACATATTATTTAGAGCTGAATTTATTTAGGGTTTCGTAGGTATGTATTTCATGATAATAACCTGTCTTAAAACGTCTCTACTTTCCCCTGATATTGAAATATAATATAGAGTTATATTACTTCTATAGGTAATCCTTCACTTTCTTCCCCCTCGGCAGTATAGGACGACCCGGGGTCACCTTCCCCGTAAATAATATGTCATTGTCTGACCGGGCCTCCGCACTAATGGACCCAGACTGGGTGGAACTACAAACACGTCATTAGTATTCTGGATGAAATTCAAATCGACTCGGTAATTCCCTTAGCAACGGAGTCAAATGTATTGATGGAGGTACTTGCACAAGCAGTGAAATAATTCGTTTTTAAATACCCAATGGTGAAGTTGAACTAAAGCAATGATCGGTACCATCCCAAACAATAAGGTGATGTCTAGTAGGTGTTATTACAATATTGTAATTACGTAATAATACGTTATTTTACATTATTAGTTTAGTCGAAAGTGTTAATTAAGTTACCCAGTGTAAATAAAATGGAAAAACAATTGACATATTTATCAAATCACCAAGTAAAGTTACCTCAATTTCCATCGTTATTACATACATTCCCAATTAATTTTATTACATCCCATGGGCACTAAAATTACGAAACAGTTGTAATGGGCTAAAATAATATTATAACTTCTTCAATAAATGCAAACTCACTGTTTGGCACCATTTTAAATTAAGTGATAAAAAAATAATTTTTTTTAACAACTGTTTTAATTAATAAATATAAAAAATTATTTAACGTTATAAGCTTAGGTTGATGTTTTTACTTAATTATAGAATGAGGGTTTTTTTAAACGCCTCTTCCCTTTCCTCCTTGTTCGTTCCCCCTCACTTCAATTCGCATTTATTTTCCCTTCTCGAGATATTCTTATCTTATTTTCTACAATAATTTAGTTCGTTTTATTAAATGTTCGCGCTGTCACAATCTGTTGATTTACTTTCACCCTAATGTGAGTGGAGTGTAATCGTTCGCATTGCAAGTTTGTTCAGTATGTACAATTGGAATTACAAGATCAGCGTTTTAAATTGTCACAAGTTATAATTTTTTTTTTCGTGTGTATGATTCTCCCAGATGAATTTTCGTCGCATCGTACTCAAGATTCACGTTTATAGTCACGAAAATAGACGTAATTTGTAGTCGCTCCATTGATGATGACATCGCGGCGATATTATAAATCTGTCGCAATTAATTCCCACCCCGTCTCGGCCGTGATGGCGGGGAGATGTAATCTGCGAAACAGCTCGTTACGATGGCGATGGTTGACACTGAGCAAACACAATGCTCACAAGTGCCGGGAAATATTATAATGGGACTCGTTACGGATAGGGTCGTATTTCCTACGGGGAATCCCGGAGACCGAGTGGCTTTGTTTCAATACAAGGGAACCTACAGAATAGTCATCAAATTGCCTTACGCCTGGGAAATTGGAGCACGTCTATGTATTTTGTTTGTTTCCCTCGATATTCTTCGCTAATACCCATATATTGGTATAGAATCTTATCGACGTGTTGTTGCTTCAATGTCCTTTGATTCGGAAAAGATAAAAGAGATACTTGGTTAGATTGTCATGTTTCTGCCAGGTTTATACTGAAGTCTGTCATCAATCTTCTTCCCAGCCCTTGCTGAATTTCATTTGATCAAGAATCCACAACGGTTGACTATATAAATCCAAAATTAATGTTGAATTTATTAGCCTTCATTCTCTTCTTTCCGGTTTCACACGATATAAAAAAATCTCATTGTTCAATTAAAAAATATAGCGTCTTGTCTTATTTTTCCTTACAAGTGGCGAAATTTATATGAAGTGTTGGGCAAGATATGTTTTAATCGAAGATTTAAGCAGTAAAACCCCCAAAATATCAGAATTGGACTCCGATTTATATGTTTTAATTTCCAATTTATATTCACTATACCTTCAAATGAACACCCTAGCTATTAGCCGACTAAATTAGGTAGAGATGAAGTTGATCGTTATAAGGTATTTAGAGAACGTAAGTTTGAATATAGAAATCGATGGTAAATATTTTAATGTTATGGTTGGAGAGTTGTTTTTCAGATTATTTGACGATATTCATTATTGCGAAATATTTTGATGCGATTTTTACCAAAGTTCGTTTGGATATAGGTAACTCTATAGTAACCTCGTAATTAATATTACTTTGCGAGCTGAACATAGCCTCTTTGACATTGTAATTCCTGTTATAAAAGCTTCAGGTCACCAGAATTCACGATTCACCCATCATTCAGAAGTTTTTTTATGACAATCCGATTTCTGCTTAACGGTCAGCACCCTAAAATACTCACTTTGCAGCTCAACTCAAGAAATACTAGATAGGAATGATTTATATGCTATTTCTATTCGGGTAAATAGTAAAATGTATAAGGTTTCAAAAGACAATAATCCACAAACTTTAATCTTTTAAATTCTAAATTAATTTCGTACTAGATTTTTAGGTAAAACGTTAAAAATCGCTTCCACTGGTATTCTAACTGTACCTATTTTCAGACATTTTCCAACGTTTCATAGAATTTAAAGATTACAGTTTGAGAATTTTGATTTTTTAAAACCATATACATTTTCTTAACTACCACCCGTATAGAATTTACAGTTAAATGATTTGTGGTATTACTTGAGTTAGCAACATGCAAAGTGAGTTGAACTCATTTTTGAGTGAATTGCAATTTTCCATTGGACGTAATAGCCAATTTGTCTATATGGTAATACGTATTGTCTGCGTTTCACCGTGATATCTCTCTTTCCACCCGTCTTCCACTGAATGAGTTATTGATATATATATATATTTTACGGGCTACGGGAATGCATTTTTATTATTTCTAATTTTGAAACTCTCAATTCATGGTGGAATTTCATATTTAAATGATTTTTTTGATTAAAAAACCTTGTGTACAACAAGGGTGAAAAATTAGATAAATTAGAGATTTTAAAAACATAATAGTAAATATTACCGTCAGCAAATAAAACAAATTTCAAACCATAAATAAAAACAGTATTAGAAAGCAGGGGAACTCACTCCCGTCATCGATGCTATATATATACCATAGATTTAGTATTCATTGTGCCAGTCTGACGATGCTCGTGATAGGGTGAAACCGGTCCGGTTGAAAATAAATAAGTGGAAAAAAGTTACAAAGGTTTTTTAATTAAAAAAAATCATTTTAATGCATTATGACATTGCAAAATTTCTTCGCGTATGTATGCTGAAGATGCAAAATGTGCAAACGAATCTTGCATATAATATGAAACACTTCTTTAAATTAAAGCACTTTTAAAGCAGTTTTAATGATATAAAATGTCACACGACGTAACCCCTTGAAGCTATCTCGTTTCAGTCTTATGGTCTACGTGTATTTATTTTATTTCTTCCCTTTTCCCCGAGAAGACCCAAATAATATAAATTATTGATGTAATACCACCCGCGTGGATACAGTATTCAAATTATTACTGTGTGCAAATTTCGTTTGTTGTTAACCTTAAAATAGTACTGTGGTGATTTTACCCCTTTTTACCCTTTGAATATTTTTAAATGGTTTAATTTTTACGTGTGTATGGTATTATGAACACATAGTCGTGTAAATTATCGAATACTTTCACTATTTAAGAATATTTTCATTTGATTTTTAAGTGTGCATAGATGCTTTCTTTAATTTCTGGTGGGTGATTTTGCACACTTTAATTGCCGCATGGTGAAATCATTTGAGCATGTTATGGATAAATAACACCGTAAAAGTTGTACAGCCGTATTTAAAACATCATGTAAACCAAAAAAAGTGTTAATAAAATGTTGTTTTCGGAAAACTTTGTCAAATTTCCACAATTACAACTTCTTAAACGCAAATAATTCACTAAATAACCTTAACTTTTGCGGAAATCGTCTTCGGGCATCTCACTAAGAGCTGTGACGCTGTGAAATTTGTACAGCTGTAATTACTTACTCAAGATACTATTTGTAGCTCGTAACCTCACAACCATCATCATTAAATCAAAGATTCTGGTTATCAATAAATCACATTTTGTGAAAGTTTCCCTAATTAGGTTATCTGTTGATTCTGCCCCGGTTCAAGGGTCCGACTACAACAAGGGATGCACCCCTCCAATTGGAAGATGAATCTTATTTTATGAAGACAAATATTATATTATCAGGGGTGCAGTCAAGTGATGTTACCGCGCGGGGAAGAGACACCATAATAATCGTTAGAGGCTGGCCCCAAAAAACAGGGTGGGCTCGAAGGCGGGACAGTATGATGAATTATGACAGAATTATGCTGTAACATTGTATGCTATCTTGTAACTTTTACATATGTATATAATTTCATACGTATTTATTTCATTTTGATCTATTTGATGATATAATATTAACATATTCGTAAAAATTATTTACTTTCTGCCTTGTCATAATTATAATATAAACGCATAAATTTGTTTTGAACCATTTTAATTTAATATAATAATCAAAACCGGTTTCGGAAGTACCCTTCCCTCGTCAGCTAATTAAATTTCGAGCAATTAGCAAAATTCAAACAAATAGCGCTTAATAATGGTTACACCACACACAATTGACAAAATATTAAATTAAAAAATATTAACTTAAACTCATTTCCACTAATATTTTTTTTATTCGATACATCTACAAATAAGAATAGAATTTTAAACAATCCCTTTCGATGACGTAGAATTTTGTATTAATCAAACTTTTCTACACTTGGCACGAAAAACTTGCCTGCCCACATTAAACCCGCGTTCTACACTGATAATACCATAGGTAAATTCCTAAAAAAAAACACTAAAGATAGGGATCATAAATTAAGCCACTCAGACATTTACAAACTATGTTGCAATGACTGTACTTCGTTCTATCAGAATCACAGAATCCACTTATTCAGAGTTTGCCAATCATCTCATTTCAACCGATCATATTTTTAATAAAGATACAGAGGTTCAAATTCTTCACCGTAATAATAAAGACAAAAATTTAAATAATTCGTAAGCGTTGGAAAATACAAAATCCCTAAATAATAATTTTATTATGTAACCAAGTAAATAGTCCTCTTTTAGATATTTTTCCAGTGAATCGCTTTGTTCTTCAGAAAAAAACCCTAATTACCCATTCCCTTTGGTCGGCTCCCACTCCAACACCTAAATATTCATTTATCTGTAATTATTTTATGTCGTAGTTTAGTTTTAATATATTCCTGACGAGGAAAGGGTACTTCCGAAACCAGTCGAGATTATTATATCAAATTAAAGTGGTTCTAAACACATTTATACGTTTATATTATATAATAATAAACTATTCTTCGTATTTATAATTGTAAGTCGTCACTTCACAGGCTCTTATGCTGGGTTGTTTCTTCCCATAGGTGAGGTTAAGCCAAATTATTGTTTTGCCAAACTTTATGTTTCGAATATTCCAAACCGATGAAATTAATACTTTGAAACTACCATACTGTTTTACGTTCAACAACATTTCGTGCAATTTAAGTTTTTCACCTAAAATGGTGATCTAAGAAAAAACACTTTTAAAAAATGAAAAACATCATTTTACCTCTCGAGTCTTTTTGATAATATGATCATTTTTCTTTAATGTGCATGGTAAACTTTTAAATGGCAATAAAAAGCGTGTTTTTCCTCTTTCTAACACGGTCTAAATCATATACATCACTATAGTACAAAATGAGATAACATGACTTTTATGAATCCGTTTCGGGGCTGGGAGATATTTCTCCCAAAAAGACTCGAGGGGTTAAACTCGATTATCCATAGAAAGGTACTATGTACATGAATATGAAGATATATGCCAAGATCGAGTTGTTTGGGGGTCCGTCCTCTCTGCCTACCTTACGAGTAAACGGCGTGATGGTTAGTTAGTTAGAGTTTACCTTTGAAATAATACACGCATACATACATGGACTAGATTCAATGAATCAACTGCACGATTAAACTATTTTTTGCACTATAAACATATAGTTCTAAAATACTAAACTAAACTTTTTTTATATGAATACCGCGCAAGAGTCCCGACTGCTTCCAACCGTCTGTAGATAGTGAGACTATGGCATCCCCAATTGGGGTATGTTGTGAGGCTGAAGTTTGTGCGAAGAGGATGGAGATTGGGAAGAGGAAGATGGGGGAGTACCTGGCTATTCAGATCTGCAAATATTAGCATTGTGCAGTTTTTAGGTGTTCAATGCAATAAATAATATTACTTAACTTAATTTCATTAAAAACACAATATATTATATTACGTTTTATCATTCGTCCCATCAACTCTGGAATACATTATTGATCACGCCGACTCTGAGTATGGGTGCATTGAACTCGGGTACACTTTTCCTGATCGCATAATAGTTGCTTCGTAGGCAGGTACAGGTACAGGTACCCACATTTTTTTATTCCACCTTTTTGCGTTCATTTCGCTTTGAAATAATTAATATTTTCCCTCGAATCTCAGTGAAGCGTTATCAAGATGCAAATTATTATTTTAACAGGAATTCAAACTGCATGTTTTCTTCGTTTTCGTGATTTCATTTATGCTAAATATGTGAATTGCCGCATTAAAATATTCACCGGTCATATATTATACAAAACATAATTATTTACATTGTTTTCACATTTAATAAATCATCAAATATTAATAAACCATTTCCATACGACCAGTGTTTTCGCTTTACCGTATTTAAAAAATAAATAAACTATGTATGTAAAAAGATTGATCAATTACGTATTCTCCTGTAAACAGCACAAATGGTTATGAGACGATTTATGAATGTGAATGAAGCAAGGAGTGTGTGCCAAGACAGAGTTGTGGGGCGATTCAACCTCTCTGCTTAACCCAGCGAGGAAACGGTGTGAACGGTTAGTTCGTTAGCTTTTTTCTATGGCTTAAGAGGAACATACAAGCCAAAAATATTGCTACAAGCTGTGTCTCTTATGTCATTATGAATATAGGTAAAAGGCATAAAATTCGCTTGGCAAGCGGAATATAAAAATGTTTGTGGTAAGCGCATAAAGCGGTTTTTATATATTTTGTGAAGAATTTGGTAAGAAAGAAAAAAAATGAATAAAGGGAATCTTTCACAAATAATCTTAGCTATAAAGAAGTATTTTTTAAACTTGTTTCTTATGCTTTCATCATTTCCTAATGAAAAATTCATTATTTAGTAGTTTACACTTGTATTTTTTACAACGTATTAACAATTTTATTTTAATTCCTATCAAGGGAATTTCTAGGAAATGGTTTAATTTATCCAAGGCACATTTTTTGGTTTTCATAATGTAAACCGATTCGTAGTACAGATTAATCTGATAGCTTCGCCGGATCCAACAAAAGGATATCATCAACTTAATTAGTAATTTACGTAAGTCCTTTACGTTTTTTCACAAATTGAGATTTGAATGCTACCTTTTAGCATTGTTTTCTTACGCTTTCCATAAACCATTTCAAAAAATATATAATTTGGGTATTAATTTAATTTATTTTTATTTTTATACCATATAAGTCACAGGGAGGACATCTTAGGGAGGCTTTACTTTCGGTATAATACATAATCCATGTACAAAATGATAAAATGTAAACTGTCAATCTGCCGAAAACGAATTAAAAAAATTCTATTTTTAAAAATACCAGTACTAAGACGTTAAAATGAAAAAAATGTATCATCTTTCAAAGTTAATCTATCGTACTACGAACCTATGCACCAATCTTGATTTTGTGCAAATCATTTCTCAGTCGTGTTATTTTACTACGTGGTGTTCAGAATAAGACTAGTATCTTCATTTCCCATTCCCCGACCGCCACGTGTACCATTTTGTCCCCAGCTTCCCTTCGATGTCGAGACGTTTCCCCTCCGGCGCAAGGGTTGCACCCTCCCCTAACTCGCCCGGGCTGTTCCGGGGCCAGCTGAGTCGGTTACTTCCAGCAAATCGATATGTTAATTTTATTTCGACAAGACCGTGACGATCCTTGTCTGAAGCGTCTCTGTGGGTTCCTTATTTCTCAATCAGCCGCGCCCCACTACATAAGGTTACTACATAGGTTTTGATGGCCTCTTTTGCATTATGCAATATATGTCGAGAACTAACGCTGCTATCGCTGCGCTCTTTTGGGGTAAAAGTTTCGTTATATCAGACACATACATGACTGCGTTAAATAGTTCCAATACCTTAGGTTTATACTTACATTCTGTATTTTTATTGTATATTGAGGTAGATTGTTTTTATTTTAATATTAGAATATCTTATCGCGTCTTACGTAAAATAGTATTTGCATGTCTGAGAAATAATTATCTTAATTATTAAAATAAAATATTTTGTATTAGGTAAGATTTTTTCAGTAAATTTTATGTCAAAACCATAATAAAAATAACTTCTAAGTTGACTATTGTACATTGATTTTTTTTAATGTAATTATGATACATAGCAACTAGCAATTCAAAAAGTCTATGTTAGCTGGGAGTGGTGATTTCGCTTTATCCATAATAATTGGATTACTTCTATAGCGCCGTTTTCGTGGGAAAACCACCTCAAGGGCGCAGTTATCCCTTATGTTGTAATCAGTGTTGAAACCTCATGTATGCTCGATATTATCATTATTATTTACCTATTATTACTTACTTATTACTTCTTACATATTACTATTTACTTATAATTTATTTTTTTACCTACATATTATTATTTACTTATTCAATTAATTTTATTTACATATTATTATTTACTTATTTTTATTGTAATGTACTTATTACTATTTACTTATTTTTATTCATGTATTATTATTTACTTATTACTATTATTCAATTGTAAAGCCGCTCATCTAAACACAGGACTGTCCTAGTGAGATGTGTGGCTAATGTTTTTGTTTTTGTTTTTAAATTTAAGAATAAAAAAAATAATTTTATAATTGTTTGATAGCAAAACCAAAGTGATAGTTGGGCCATGGATTATATGCCCAATAATGCTAAAGCCTGTATGAACGTTTTGGTTGAAGTGAGACATAATAATCTAAAACACAAAATGAAAAATTCTAATAAAATCGACCCACCCTTCGTTTAGTAGAACAACACCTTCGTTTAGTAGAACAAAGAATGTATACCTACTATCATGGCTTAGGTTGGTTCTTGTTCGTGCTTTATAAATGACGGTGATCACATTTGGTAACGGAAAAATATCAACTTAACTATTTAGATATATTACATAAAATTGATCAAATGGCTAATCTGATAAAATATATTACACACTTAACCACTTGACACCCTTTCACTGCTTCTTTATAAAATGCCGTTTAATTTTTAATTTAATTGTTTTTCAAAATACATTACATACTCTGTCCATTAATTATTCTAACTGTATTCTGTATTACCGAGAAAGTGTGTGGATCCATTAATATCATTCTTTACGATACTTTTACTCCATCAATTAATTCTATTTGCTAAAATCTACTTCTCAGCGTAGAAACATGGTTTATTAGTCCATCTTGAAAGATGCTTTGAATATTTTTTTGCATACTGTCTACTGCTCATCTGTACCGATTTAAAGTAGATCGTATTAATTATAGTATAGATGATTTATCTTGTTTGATAAGAAATATAATTCTCTGTCATTAAATATACTAAAATCTCGTATATTTATTTTGTATGCAGGGGAATTTATAGTGCTATTTCGTGTTTTAACGACACGTTTGTAGCCCGTATGATAATCTCTTTTAATTCGAATTCAATTTCAATGATTATGTTAACACTTCTTAAAAAATCCCAACACTTTCTTATTTTTAATTAGCCAATTTACAGCGCGTCGAGATTATAATTAAGTTTGACAAATTTGTTTAACATTTTACTTTTTTTTTGTCTAATATTACAAATATAGTAACATCAATTAACTAAATAATAATGAAAAAGAACTCTCTTTTGTAATAAATGTACATATAACTGACGCAAATAATGCATTTTGATTAATTTTATTTGTTAAATTAAAGGGGGCATAATTAGTTTAATTTTTTTTATTACGGACAATCGCACTTAATTTTAAAACGCACTTTCCAGACGTACCCGTATTTCCCACTGATAGCATTCAGAATAAATTGTTTACTTTTTTTTTTAAATTATCTTTATTGCCTTGCATTAAATTCCTCGTTCGCATAAAAACGTACGAATTATTTTATTTATGGTCAAGATCACCGATAATTAGACCGTATTCGATTTACTCGTACGCATGCGGTTTGGGCATAAGTTCCAATGACTTCTGGTATTTAGCAAATCGCTTTTCTTTGACCAACAACAATAAATATTACCGCAATATCACGGCCACAATGCCAACGGTCTGGGTTGCTATCCCAAAGATCTGTTATTTACACGTGAACTGGAATTTTATTTAAGAATCTAAAACTTGTGATATGGAATCAACAACTGTTCGATACAAAATAAGCTTTATTCACAGAATCGGATTATTAATATACTCCCAGAATGCTGGAATGATTTTTACGTAAATATCATAAAACTCATAAAAATTTGCTTATCCCAAATGTAAACGTCACTATTTTTGAAAAAGTATTCCAGGAAAAAAAAAACAGATTAAACCCACGTTCTATCGACGTAGTGACGTAGGTATCCAATTTATTTTGAAGCAAAGGGTAGAAAAGTTCTAGCTTGTCGATTACTTTTTTGTACCTACTAAATGTGAACTTGATTGAAAAAAAAACCCTGTTTAAATGAGTACCTACAGACAGTAAAAGGTGTAGGGTATTAATTTTTTTTTTCCTTAAATAATATGTTTCTTTATTGTTAACTCTTTAAACTCAATTTTTGTTAATTAACAAAAAAAAGTTAAGTGTTAACTTTATTATTTCTTCAATAGATGTGTAGTTATTTTGTGGCTTCATTATTAATAAAATTAAGATGAAGTATTTTATTTACACCACTGTTTATATAAATATCAACATGTTTCTAAATCTAAGCTTTCCTCATCAGGATATATAATATTTTATATATAACATGTTGATATTTATATATTGAACAGTAGTGTACACAACATACTTCATATTAATTTTGTTAACTTAAATGTTAACTCAATTGTTAACTTAATTATCATCTTGATTGTTAAATTAATTGTTAATTTAATTGTTTAATTAATTTTCAACTTAATTGTGTACTTAACTGTTCAATTAATTGTTAACTTAATGGTTAAATTAATTGTTAACTTAATTGTTAACTTAATTGTTAAATTTGTTGACTTGCTTGATAACTTAATTATTAAATTAATTTGTTAAATTAATTGTTAACTTATTTGTTAACATTGTTGACTTGCTTGTTAACTTAATTATTAAATTAAGTATTAACTTAATTGTTAAATTAATTGTTAACTTATTTGTTAACTTATTTTTTAACGTTGTTGACTTGCTTGTTAACTTAATTGTTTAGTTAATAGTTGACTTGCTTGTTAGCGTAATTGTAAACTTAATTGTTCAGTTAATTGTTAACTTAATAGTAAAAACCTATTTAAATTAGTTAAACAAGCAAACAAGGTGTAGTGTTGCTTACGCCATAATTTGAATGTAAACTTAATTGAAAAAGCTCGACTCCAATAAGTATAGTCTGCAGAAGTGAAACATTATAATTTTCACTGGAAGTGAAATGAGTTATTGTGGAGTTCTAAGATGTGTATCATTATACATTATTGATTTCTACGGCGCTTCGTGCCAAGATTGGCCGCCTTCGGGAGATGCTCGCAGGTACTCACTGAAGACATAAACCGATGGAAGGGTGTTGTGGGCATGTGCTCGGAGTGAGCTCAATCTTTCCTTACTTTTGGTGAAATTGATCTTGAAATGCCGTTCCTTGGCTAGATAATCAATTTCATTGGACTGTCTGGGGCCTAGGAGCCGGTAGGTAATGTAAATTAACTATTTTATTTTAACTCTGTATAAATCATTATGGTGTATAAAGCGCTGGACGGGCTGACACCATCATACTTGACTGGTCTCTGTGTGAAGGACAATCTTGCTCAAAGGCAACTCACGCTCATAGTCTGTATCTTTTACGTTAGCTAACGTAAGTTAAATCCGCCATTATCAACACATTTCGACATTTTGGTAGTCCGTATTGCTCTAACAAGCTAAAGTTTGCGTTTAACGCAAACGCAAGAGACGACGATGCGTTTATAAAAAACTGTCAAATTGTGTTGTTTATAACCGATATAACTTGCGTTAGCCAACTCAACAGATACAGACTTAGCCCTGGTCGGCCAAGTCTGATGCGTCGAGCAGACAGGCTCAACCATCTCGTATTAACACGAACGGCTGCGCTGCCTGTTTCATACATAACTTAATTTAGGATTTTAGGCCAAAATACCCATCCAAACTGAATGATATATTTCTTTTCATTAAAGGTTTAGTAAATATCTAGTACCGATGAGAAGTATATTATATATTTTTGTATTAAATTAAACTTTTGGGGATAGAATTCTACGCACTGGGGTCTTGTAATAGCCTATCATTTAGTCTGAGGTCAGAAATTTGTTTTGAAAACGTTAAAAGTAATTTATTTAAAAACATACTTTTAAAAAGGTTGCCTACAATAACCAATTTTAAGCGCCGTGATTGAATTACTAAACGGCGCTGTATAAAGTTGACAATTTATAAATATATTCTAGGTAGTTTCTGTTCGGTGCTCGTACTGCTTGTTCTGCAACAGTTGCTTGCACCTCGCGCTTCTTTTTTTTTCCAATCAAAGAGGTATGGGCATGAATTTGCATGTAAATGGCATGAGGCGTCGTGGCCTATATTTACAGTGTCTTTTCGCAGAATTACGAGCGCGATTTGTACGCAGGGCGGGTGGCTGGACGTGCATTATTGTATTATCATGCCCACTGTATGAAGGTATGAACAATAAACTATGAGTGAAGCATGTGCAGTGTGCAGGCTTAACGATAATACCGTTCTGAATTACCTACAGTTGAGGCTCGGAAAGACCGCATGCGATGGAGGTGCTTTCTTATAGTCTTCTATTTTACTTGCTGTGCTTTATTATAGTCTTCTCTTTTACTTGCTGTGCTTTATTATAGTCTTTTCTTTTGTATATTGTTTTATTTTAGTCTTCTCTTTTACTTACAGTGCTTTATGTTAGTCTTCCCTTTTGCTTACAGTCTTTTATTTTAGTCTTCCCTTTTGCTTAGAGTGTTTTATTTTAGTCTTCTCTTTTTCATACATTTCTTCATTTTAGTGTTATCTTGTACTAAAGTGCTTTATTTTGGTCTTCCCCTTTGCTTACAGTGTTTTATTTTAGTCTTCTCTTTTGTGCGTTGTTTTATTTTAGTCTTCTCTTTTACTTACAGTGCTTTATTTTAGTCTTCCCTTTTGCATACGGTTTTTTTATTATTATTTTAGTCTTCTCTTCTGTATACGTTGGTTCATTTTAGTGTTCTCTTGTAGTTAAGTGCTTTATTTTAGCCTTGCCTTTTGCTCACAGTGTTTTATTTTAGTCTTCTCTTTTGTACATTGTTTTATTTTAGTCTTCTCTTTTTCTTACATTGCTTTATTTTAGTCTTCTCTTTTGTTTACAAAGTATATTTTTTTATATGACTGTAAATATTCACCACATTAAAAACCCAGCATTTTAGAAAAACCTTTTTGTTCCTTTGTGGCAGCAAAAACTTCCGAACGGTGAGCTCTCACGTCATGAATTTTGCACAGCTCTTCTCTTTGGAATTTCTAAGTTAACATAACTATTTTCAGTCCCCAGCTTTTTTTATCATGAGCTATGGACCTTTGAAATGCCCGTTTAACTTTAAAAATAAAAGTATGATAAGATACCTTTTAGCAATTTCTAAGTTAATTCAACTATTTTTAGCTCACAACTTCATTATAACTATACAATCAAAATGAATTCCCAATTTTATACGGCTGCGATAAAATATAGTTGTAAAAAAAATTATTGTTAGCTATCAATATTTAATTATCAAACAATATGATCACAACATTTAGATTTATTTTAAACGCTTTATGTTAACGTTCTAACACATTTGTCCCCTCCCGTGGGGGTCTTAGGGTTACACCTGCCCAAATTATTGCTGAAAAGCAGTCAAACGTATTCCGGATAATAGTCCGCAACGCTCCCGAAATGTGTTATAATATGGTTTATTCATCCCACCCCATTACTGATCCACTTTGCATTGTCCCAATAAAACACGCCTCGCACCCGACCCCACCCGGCCCGGGGGTGCCGGCAGCCGGCTGTACTAGGGTCGCATGGGCGTGAGGACGTATTTCTTAAATATTAGACCATTTACCTATACGGCCTGCCGTTGAGAGATCCGTGTTTCTTCTGTGTTTCCTCCATCCTATAACATGGGACCCAAGTTAACTCCTTCCTATCCTCTAAAAAAAACCTCCACACAACATCCCCAAAGATGATATAGGCCTTGAGGGAAATTATTTCCCTCAGGGTCTCCTGTCTGGAGTTACTGTAAAAAAAAGCATAACCATAAAAGGTTCCCGGACAATTTTCTTAAAGTAGGCACTGCTTTTCAGCTTTTATGGACTGCACGCCACTGGTAAAAGGAGGTATTCGATCCCAACAATGGAATCATTCATTTAATCGAGTGACATTCGGATCGACGCCTTTGCATAATTCCGGACCGACGGACTTGGATTACTGAGATTAGGCAGAGATTCCAACCGTTCAATACAGCCGTGGGATATTTCACTCTTTCTGAGACGTTATGTATTGTCTTTCAATTAAATCTGTACAGAACTCCAATGTGAATAACCTGTATGGATAATATTATCTTAACCCTGTATAACACGACTTGTTCGCTTTTCATTTTTATCCCTATCATCCTTATCATATATATCATGTTTTGATACACAATTGTATTGACCAGGATTGATTTCGATTAGAATGATATTAAGGACGAACACCCAAATTACGAGCTAAACGTCACTTTGCAGGTTGCTAACGCAAGCGATACACCGAATAATTTATCTGTAAATTTTATACGGGTGATTGGGAAAATGTCGAGATTCCACAATGACGAAAATCCTCATACTATAATTTTTAAATTCTAAAAATATATGCAGTGTGAGAACCAGTAACGACATTTTCGGGCGTTCCTCCTAAAATTGCAGTACGTATTTCAAATAAAACTATTATAAACCTTATACATTTTCCAGACTACCCGTGTAGAATTTTTAGATAAATCTTTTCTATTATTTCTTGCGTTAGCAGACTACAAATGTGCATTTTTAAGTGCCACATTTAAGTAGGTTTGTATTAATAATTCATGTTTTCTATGGAATATAATTTATAATTAACAGTCAAGAAGTCAGTTTGTCTGTCTCAAGTAGCAAAAACTCTCAATCTGTGGACCTCTGGCATAATGAAATTTGAGCAATTTTTTTTTGTTATTGGAAATTATATATAGACTCATTAAAAATACTATTTTCAGCTCACAATGTCATTTGCATCATGAGCTATGGGGCTTTGAAATATCCGTAAATGAACTTTTAAAAATAAGATAAGATGCCTTAATTTTGTATGTTCCATTTTTAAATCCTTCCCTCGCACGAAACCGGGTGGTAATTATTATAATAAACCCACCCTAATAATATTATATTGAATAATGGCTCTCTCCCGTTGCATTTGATAAATTTATTGCACTTCAAATAAAAAAAAGTAGGAAAAATTTTGTTATAAATTACTGTGTATAACGACATCCCGGCAACATTGAGCCACTTATACAGCCTGCGTATGTAGGCCTTATTTGAATAAATCAATTTATCTTTGCAGTTCCCACGGATAATTCATTCGCAAATGAAAAATAACCAATTTTTAGTTTTCCTTTCTTAAATTCCTCAAGCTCCGAATTATTCAGCGGTATTGACACCATGCCCGAATAAAACAATGCGACCAAAACTTCAGTTTGACAAGCTTAACTTTATAGTCGATGGCGTTACCACTGTGACAAATAAATCATTGAACTTTGACTATTTTGGACCAGTTACTAATTATCATCTGAATATTCTGTTTTATTTTATAGTTTTAAAAATAATGTTTACATTGAAAAATTTAATGCATGCGTTTATGAGCAGAGCATATAACCATGACATTCAATTCGAATTCTTATTTGTAATTATTTTCCACAAAGCTGACAGGTACGTCTGCCCGCTCTCTGACGGTCCAGTAAGGAACGAACATTTCACTCGCTACTTCAGACACTCTGTATAAAAGTCCCACAATGGACTGCGCTGCAAATCGTTTTTTTTTTTTACTTTAGTGAGCTTAAGTAAAATGTTCGTTCCTCACCGGATCGTCGTAGAGCGGGCTTAAACTGCTAGCAACTTGGCGGTAACTAATTCTGGTATATAGGACATTTTATAGGCTTTTAACCGCCTTACACCCATATGCACGTACGTGATACGGCCGCTATATTATCGCCCGAACCCAACAAGCCGTATCCCGTACCTTCGGGTACAAAAAACCTATACCCAAAACCCACAAAACATTCGTATACGTCAAGTTTGTTCCTGCGTCATCTCGTTTAGTATTTCGAGGTCAGCCGAAGCTAACGGATGTATTAGGGTATTTTCGTCTCTCCCATACAAGTTACTTCACTAGTCACACGTACTGTTATTGCGAAATCTAATGAAAAAATCCCGATGTTTTTTTTACGTACTTTTTGAATAATAACCCAACGGGCGGGCGGTTAAAGTCCATGAAATCTAAAACCTCGATAATAATGCTTCGTGGATTAGTTTAAAAACATTTGCAAAGTTAAATAACACAACATCGCGTCTTTAGTACCTCTTTTGGCCACCTACAAAGTCAACTGTGTCAAGCTGTAACTACTGACGACTAAGCAACCCACTTGGCCTGCAATGCGCGACGCTCTGACGAAATTTTGGAATAAATCGTACCGCCGTGCAATTATTCTTGTGGAGCTTAATAAGAAAATTCATGAGCTCGTAAATAAATTTGAGACCGCATTATAATATAATTCCCGTAATTAATTAATAGGTGGCCGGCCTTAATTCACCGGCTTATTTCCGTCTTTGCGTTTCGACCTGGACTCCAGAAACGTTTATTTCTTCGACGGTTTTTGGTTAGAAAGTCTGCTTTCCGTGCGGCTTGTATTCGAACTAATAAATACCCAACTTTGCACGAGTTTCATCGCTCATATTCCCTATTACACAATTGAAAAAAATGTAAAAAAAATTATTTAACCCTATTTTTTTGCCAGTTAAATGAATATTTCAAAGCTTCGTGAGATGGGAAAGGTTTTTTTTACTGAAAATTGTTGCGTTTTCTGAGAAACTTCATACACAAAAGCGGCGCAAATTTAATAATGCCAGATAGTTTTTGATGGTTGAACACCTTTTACTTGCTTTATAGTTTAGACTAGTTTTAGTTTTATCAGCTTAACACAGGGATTTTTATTTGTCTCGATAAATTTTAACACTCTTGTTAAAGAATTGAAACATATGTTACAAATGTTTAATGGGTATTGATTGCTACGCTGGAATTGACGTGGTATTGACCTAGAATTTGTAAGTAGAAAAAACAGTATAATTTTCACGACGTTAGGGCTCACCATTCGTAAGTTTTTTCTAAGACACACACCCACGAATTTTCTGGTTTATAGTTAAGAAGATAAACGCACTGAACGGCGTAATCATTTATTCACAGTATTCTCTTATTATAACAGTAAAGTGCCGCTCGAACTGCAACGTGGTGGCACGTAAATTCGAACGAAATGCTGCGCAAATTATTAATCGCTTTTACGTGATTGCATGTCTAAATATTGGTATTCTTGAAAAACCACTGATAAATGAACATGAATGCACCGTGCCACGCCTTGAAGGAACAGGGGCTAGACATGTACTCGTATGCATTCTTGGTGCAGAGAAAAGTTGACGTTTGCGTGATGCGCTTAACTCAGTCATTATCTTCTAACAAGGTCCCATCGTGGATCTACAGATCCAATTTTAGATGAATTATTACATGGTTAAATGATTTTTACCCAATATTTTGTTCTTTTTGTGTTTGACCGAACACCAAATTAATAATTACTGCAATCTATACTGCTTTTGGTCAACGGAGTTTTACCTACTTTTCGAATCATCCAACCACAGAACATGTAAGTATCCCCCTTGCGGTGATTTTCACAAAAAACGGCGCTATGCAAACGATCAAATGATCATAATTATCGATGCACTATCCAAATCCAAACTCATGGCAACAATTAAGATACAATTATAATATTATTCCCCGCACTGAAACAGGGAGCGACCTACATGTCGATGGCAACCATAGACATGATTAATTTTCAGTATGTACACAAGCAAATTGCTAAAATTAATGCCTCAACACGGGCTTGCCTGGTGAGGTATGTTATGCAAAACCTCCAATAATAATTAATTGATTAATTTTTATTAATTGAATAAGATAATATTAACACATCCCAAATGAACCATGAAACCGAAAAAAACAACAGAAAATAGAAAGATTACAGTCGCATCTGGGACTCGAACCCAGGACCTCTACCTATCCGGGGTAGCCGCTTAACCAACTTAGCTAATGAGATCAGTTCAATTTACGCCATCTACACCGATATCATACTTCGAGTTCAAGACTTGTTAATATTATCCTCCATTTTTAAATCCCATATTATTGGCTGCTATCCTTATGATGATTGCAAAGTTCTACCCGAACACAATTGCAATCGGAATACAGTCTCGGATATACCTACCCGATTTTTATTCATATGAGACATCTATTGATTTATTTTACAAGTCTGGAAAGAAATATTCACTAATTTTATAATTTATTCTCTCTTATATATGATACACATTGTGTTTAATTATAATTTTACCTAAATAATATTTCAATAAACATCATTATCATGAACGAGTAGTTATTCAATGCCTAAATATTAGCTTTCTGTCATCAAATTTAATCGAGGTACATCGTGGCAGCAATTTCTTGGTAATCTAATCTAGGCATTCCCAAGAAAAATCGTGCCTGACCTAGATATTGTAGTTATTTGGTCCAACACAACAATTTTTCCACCAGAAATCATATTTTACCAGCAAAATATGAACGCCAGTGTACGGTATAAGTTCTTTGTTGGTTCGTGGATCTTGTAGAATGGTGAGACAAAATTAAATAATGAGGCGTTCTGGTGCCCATTTACTCTTTTTGGTATTGATTAGGCGACCCGTGAATTTAATTATTGTGAACCAATTTGGTGAGCAAAACATCCTCTGCTTTAATTATTATTATTTCTATAAACAATAATTATTAGCCTGAAACACTAATCCAAATTGAAAAGAAACTTTTCCGTGCAAAGATAAATGTCGCCGACAGGACTCGAACCTGCATCCTTCTGATTGCCGGTCAGATGCTCTACCATATAATAAAAACAGTAATTATTGAATGAAACACTAGTATATATTGATTAACTTGGCGGGTTTGCGATAAGCCGACGTAGCTCAACGGTAGAGCATCTGACCGGCAATCAGAAGGATGCAGGTTCGAGTCCTGTCGGCGACATTTATCTTTGCTCGGAAAGGTTTTTTCAATTGGATTAGTGTTTCAGGCTAATAATTATTGTTTATAAAAATAATTGTTACCCTTTGCGCTATGCACAAAAATCTTGTCTTAAGTTTTTAAGAACTTTAGTTTATCAATTAATATTATTATTTCGGCCACTTAAACATTTTGTCGCTTGAAATTTATCACCTTAATTATAAATTAATATATTTTATCTGTCTGGCAATCATAGTGTTATTTCCCCGTTTAACGCCATGCCGCGCCGTGTAAATGAATACATTTTTAATTTAACCTTTTTGTACTTTTTCGCTATTGTTCGGTTGATTCGTTCACAAACGGCGCATATTAAATTATGAAAAAGAGAATTTAGATTATTTTCTCGCAATTATTTAGCAGACTCCGGCGCATTTAGCCTGTAACAGTGTAATTTAATTGTGCAAAAAGTGCTTTCGTTGGTCGCCGTCAATAATAGGTCTCTCCGCTATTGTTGCAATGGTGGAATGCATTCCACAAAAAGAGAAATTCCCGCCGCGTCCGCTCGCTGCTTGTTTTATTCAAATTAGGTGATTGTATCTTTGTTTCTGCATCGCATCGATTGGACACTTATTTAGGTAAATTGGCGATGTATTTTCAAACATCTCCATCACTTCGATATTAAGCGTGAAATCGAATCACCATCGCCCACTTTTCTTTTCACGCTATGATGAATATATTGAATATAATGTATATGTGAAGTGTTCCAATTCACATATATATTTTTAAGAAAATTAAATTATTAAAAATAATAATTATATTTTCGAAACTCTTACTTCGTGTTGTAATGCGGTCGTAATATTATATTGAGCTTTTCTAAGTTTTTTTGTATTTTCATTGCTGCCAATAATATGGGATTAAAAATGGAGAATACTATTTACAAATCTTAAATTTGAGATATGATATCAATGAAGATTACATAAATTGAACTGGTTTCACTCATTAGCTAAGTTGGTTAAGCGGTTGCCCCGGATAGGCAGAGGTCCTGGGTTCTTCGACTCCCAGATGCGACTGAAATCTTTTTATTTTCTGTCGTTTTTTCCGTGTTCATGTTTCATTTGGGTTATGTTAATATTATTTTCTACAATGATTTTCTAAGTTTGTTCCACTTCTTTATTTATAACTGCTGGGATAGGTAGTAGTGAAAATCGACGCGACTCCCGGTCCCGCTGCATAGATAATTGTGTCGATCTGTACTCCCCTACCTGTATATTATCAAGTAATCAATAATCAGCCTATAATTTTCTCAAACGATTGGTATTCACTCTGTGGCGTCATTTTTGATAAATGAATTTACAAATATACTTAGTATTCACCACTTTAATAATACACATTAATAAATACATGTTTCGAAAGCGATGCTCTCATCATCATATTAATAATATATCTATACATACGAGGTGCGTTCAAAAGAAAAGGTGAATTTTTGAATTTTCGCGGGAGTGTACATTCGATTATCGATGTTTTTTTGTTATGTTGGTACACATATGTTTATCATATGTTAGCATTATCAGTCATTTTGGATTAGTGGTTTGTTTTTGACAACTGGGAAGGTTAGTCACGTTTTTGTGTGTTCTTCGATTTTTTACTTTTGAAAAAAATGGATCAAAGAATATATATTAAATTTTGCGTTTAAAATGGAATAAAGTGCTCCAACGCACTTAAAATGTTGACTGTGGCATTCGGCGAGTCTACTTTGTCTCAAATAAGTGGTACAAGCGCTTTACAGAAGGCCGAGAAGATGTTAATTACGATGAGCGTCCTGGAGTTGCAACCACGTCAACAAACGAAGAAAACATCGAAACAGTGAAGAAAATTGTTTTGAAAAATCGTCGAATCACTATTAGGGAAGTTGCAGAGGATGTTGGCACATCAATGGCTCATGCCATGCAATTTTCTCGGATGTTTTGGGCATGAAAGGTGTGGCAGCGAAGTTTGTTCCGAAATTGCTAAATTTTGAGCAAGAGCAACGTCGCCTTAGTATCGCTCAGGAGTTGTTGAATGACGTCAACGTCGATCCAGATTTGCTCAAAAGGGTCATAACTGGTGATGAAACGTGGTTATATGGTTATGACGTCGAAACCAAGGCCCAATCATCCCAATGAAAGCGGCCAGAAGAGCCAAGACCGAAAAAAGCACGCCAAGTTCGATCAAATGTGAAGGTTTTGCTCACTGTTTTCTTCGATTACAATGGCGTGATGCATCATGATTTTTTGCCAACAGGTTGTACGGTTAATATGGAATACTACAAGGAAGTTATGCTACGTTTGCGTGAAGCAATACGGCCCAAACGATCGGGATTGTGGAAAAACAAATCATCGATTTTGCATCACGATGATGCACCAGCTCACACATCAATGCTTGTTCGTGATTATTTGGCCAAAAACAACACCGTAATCATGCCTCAACCACCGTATTCACCAGATTCGGCTCCCTGCGACTTTTTCCTCTTCCCGAAACTGAAGATACTAATGAAAGGAAAGCGTTTTGCCACAATTGATGAGATAAAGTCAGATCGAAGAACGAGCTGATGGCCATACCGAAAAGCGCATTCCAGAAGTGCTTCGAGGATTGGAAGAAGCGTTGGCATAAGTACATTATATCTGAGGGGAATTACTTCGAAGGAGAGAAAATGGATATTAATGAATAAATAAATACTTTTAAATACTTTAAATAAATACAACATTCGCCTTTTCTTTTGAACACACCTCGTATATTCCTGATGATGAAAGCATCGCTTTCGAACATGTATATTTATAAAGTGGTGAATACTAAGTATATTTTTAATTTCAATTGTTAATAATCAACCTGTTCAAATATTGAACACTAACTTCGATCCAATTTTATAAGGGAAAGGGGCCGGTAAACCTACCTTCATAATCTCATTAAAGTGTCAACTTTCAGTGACTAGAATATTTCCCCAATTTTTACGGGTACTGGATAGTTTGTGGATTTTTACCTTGTAATACATTTTCGTCGAACATTCTTCGTAGTATTATGTATCTATTCCTGTCATGACAACGCCCATCTACACCTAATGGCCGTACCTACCCCGATACGAGCCAGGTGTGTCCCAACGCGTGCGACACATTAGTTACACGGGGCCAGTAATCATTTTTAGATTATTTTTTTTATCCTTTATTTATGAGCTCTTTTTTACATTTTCTTTTCTGAATCGACCATGGGTGATTGCAATATTTTAAAAAGGGAGGCGATGCATTATTGGTATCATAGTGTCACAGTTACAAATATATTTAGTGGTGCATTGTGGACATTTTACACTTTAATTAATTGTGAATAAATGTAAATCGTACTTTTAGTAGTTTTTTTTATCCAAATTTCTTGGAAAATCAGAGGAACGCGTGGAAAAGTTAATCTAAATGAACTAAAAAATACAATGGTACTTTTCTTAGATTTTATGTTCAATTTAATTGTGCCGGTGTACTTACAATTTATTACATTTTTTACGATTTAAAATGACGATTTTTTTGTTGCTTTTGTATTTAATAATAAATTGCATTTAAAAATTTATTTCATATAAGGAAACAAGATTATTTTTACATTGTACTCAGTACCAGATGTGGATACTGACTGGCCCCTTATGAGTTGTCCATTGTCATTAGTCGTTAGGGAACCACCAACTCAAATCCAAACTAATCTTTTATTTTATTTGATTGGATTCAATAACTGTTCTTTTTTCAGTTATCTTTTGTGCATTGGGTTTAAGTTATTAATTTACCACATTTCTAACTAGTGTAATTTAGATATAGATAGATAATATATATGTTGTATGATGATCATGTTTTAAAAATAATAATGATATCATGTGCGTGCCCAGTTTTAATTCGTTAGTCAAATGGTTACTCATAGTCTCCCAACAGCGATCCCTCCCAGAGAGGCGAATGTAAACCAGACGGTCCTCAGAGGGACCCGCCTCACTCTGCCAGTGACGCGCCAGCCCCTCCCTCGCCTCCGTGGGCCCGATACCCGGGGCGCAGAGCCGCGCAGAGCTCGCGTATCATCCCACTCGAGATGTTACAATATTATTCCCGCCAACATCCGTGCTCCTAGTAGCGCTACTCATGTACCTAGTACCCGCTGGATGCGAACTCTCCTCCCTCCTCCCTTGTCTTCTGCGCGCCTGGTGCCCGCTGGCTGAGGACGAGCTGCGGCGAGGCGAGTGCACGGCCGCCCGCGCCTCCCACTCTCGTCTCTCCACCCTCTGCCGCTTTATCCGCTGCATTTCATGCGCTCCTGGCAGCTCGACTCCGGCAGAAGTGATAGCTGGCTCTTGGTCTCTCCTTGTGTAAGATTTAGTGAATCTTTCGACGCTAGAAGATTTTCAATATCACCTTTTTTTATTTATTTAAAACGATAGCTTGATACCTTTGACATAAATCATTAACTACGAAACCATATTATTATCGGTGGTATTATGATAATTTAAAGTATTATAATGGATTTTTTTTGTTATAATTACCTAACCTTTTTATACTATAAACGTTAAGTATAAAAAGGATAATTTAAAATAGGTTAGTAAGTAGGTGCCTAAGTTTTCGCTGCTTGCCTTTATTTTATCTTATCCGTCAAACTGTAACCATTTGATAATGCCATCTTGTTAGACTCCTATACGATATAATGAAAATTAAATAGTAATATCGAAAAACGAAAACAGAAATGTTTCTTGCAAAAAAACGCCGTTACCTTATAAATTATTACCATTACGTTGTTATGCCTCAGAGATCCGTATTTTAACCTCGTCTTTATTATATATGTATTTCTTTAAATTACATAATTTGCAGCAACCTTCTGTTGTTTATTTTTCATTGCGAAGATTCCACAGCCCGGTGTATGTGCGTCTTCGCAAATTATTTGTATGGTGCCTACTTAGGGACTACCATTAGGTTGTTATTCTTCAGATGTCCGCATTTTAACCTCCTGGGTATTATTTAACACAAAATATTACTCTAAATTATATAATTTGATCAACCTTCTGCTGTTGTTTCTATTTTCGAAGATTCCATTAGCCGCACCCTGTATGCGTGATTTCGCATACACTATCTGCTTTGGAATAGTGGTAGCGCTGGCTGGGAGGTGTTTTTTTTAATCACGCGCATCCGGCTGTTACAGCTTCCAACATTGTTCTGCGTGAACGTATGTAAATTGTTTCCTTCCTCCCGGCACACGGTCATTTACACCAACACCACTTTTTCTAATGATGTTTGCTTTAATTTCTGTTCTTTTCTGTTCCTTTATTCGACATAAAAAAGGTCGTACGTGAACTGCTCGTATCATTCTTCTGGAATTCTTTCATACATAGCTTTTGTATTACGCAACTGCTCTAGTTTGCTGTTATTTTTATTCATAAATTTGGTTTTATCTATATTAAAATATACCTAATATTAGTTCGACATTTTCCGGCTTCGTCAACCATTGAAAAACACGAAGCTAACAATATTATGACGTCTTGTTTTATTTATTAACAAATTAATGGCTATTTCAAAGCTGTGGATAATGACATTAACCCAGGAGACTCCAGATAGAAAAAAGCTGTGCAAATTTCATATCGCCAGAGCTGAGATGTTTCAGGTGAAGAGTTCTCATGGTTGTTGACCTCTACAAGATATTCAACTTACTTACATATTTTAACTCGTCATATTCTCAGTTATTTATGATTGATGTTTGGTTACGTATGTTAGAAACCGACTCCGATGCTACATATTGAGAATTGCACGATTACCGCATGAAGGATTTATTTCACCAATATGCAATACAGTTACAGAGAAAGGTTAGTTATCACCAAGTGGCCAAAATATATTAGATCCTTGTGCAATTGAGCACGCTAGCTTTATATCGTGCCCTAAATAATGTATGATCTTCTTTTCTTTTAATCTAGAAATAAAGGCTCACCGTTAGAGACTTTTATTCGCTTCATCACTTCGGTACCCGTATCACTAGTTTTAATGGTTTCTAAACAGTACTCTGCTTATGTTTAAATTCGTCGAGATTCGAGATAATGTCTCCAATAAAAAAAATACTTTCTTGGTGCATCGTGTGATTGCGAATCTCACGAACGGGCACCAAAACTTGTTGATTTGTGAACACTATCTCTCGTCTCGATCTACATCAAATCAAATAACGCAATGTTGTTTCCATCGAATCTGGAACAGTGCCGGTGAGAACTGAGAACTAAGAACGTAACTATTCCGAGGCTTCGATAGCATCTCCCTGTTGCTTTTTCATTTCCATACAACAATGCCGGGTCTTGCGATACACTCTCTAGGGTAGAGGTTTCTCCATTGTGTTCTGGAGATAGAGATGCAAAATGAAGCGGGTCCGACGTCTTGCGAGCGATGCTCGTGTTCCTTCACCCGCAGTGAGCCACTCGACTATGACTGCAGTTGCGGACAATGAGAATACAGTCTGCTGTTCTCATGATTGATGTATCGACCAGATATTTACTGTTTACGAGATGCAGTCAGTAGAATTAACTGCTGCAAGCGTTATCTGTTGCAGTTCTGTGTACCAACTTATTAATATTGATGTTTGATGCTTTGCACTATTCATCCCACTTAATTACAAGGTTTTAGGAGACAATGCACAGTGGACGGAGAAAGAAGTCAGAGTCGTACTTGAAAGATATGGTGCGATAAAGTTAGTTAAATATTTTAATGGGGTCATTACAAGAGCAGGAATAACAGATGTGGATGAAACAAGGAAGCAAGTACATAAGCTAAAAAGGTAAATTAGCAAAATGAAACAGCGGAAATTAAGCCAGAAGTATGTTTTTTTAGATTTATCTGTATTTGAAATAAAAAAGTAGAATTTGTACTATTTTTATTTATTTTGTGGCCATTTAGTTGTTTTCGCAAGCATCATCACAATGTTGAAACATTCGGAACCTACTCATAAAAATAATTTTATATACTCTCCAGCAGGGGAGGAGAGGGGGCGATTGGCGCTCAGAGGGCAATGGCGCTCACCTCTCTCAGGTCCACGTGAACTTTTATAAGAATTGACGTATACCGTCATCTTGTGGACCGTTTAGGAAATAGTTTGCACCATTAGTGACAGCTCGCCGATGCGTATCGTCAACAAAAAAAGTCAAGCTATCAACAAAAAGGTAAAGTCATCAAACTTACTCTAATGAACTCTTACTCTACAATATCGGCGCTTCAAATTATCAACGTAAATGCTATGAAAAACAACCACTTTTTATTTTTATTTTATACTAGCCTATGTGTACCCGGCCTTGCTCTGGTTTGTATAACGTTATGAAGTTGTGAACTCTTGCTTGTCATTAGGGTGCCATAATTGATTTGACAGCGAAAGTAACTATCTCCAAATAAAGAAACATTAATTTGAATATTTTATTTCATTCCAAGCGTTTATTTTTTCAAAATATATCTAAATCATAAAATTCTCAAGTAGGGGTGCCTACTCGTGTTTTCCATTTTGAAAATATTCTACCCAAAAAAAACCTTCTTTTGAATATGCAGTCTGTGGCTAACCAGAGTGTTATGTCTATGGGCTAACCCAAATAAAACATGGCGGGTTCAATGTTTTTCATACTAATTTTAAAACGTTATAGCAACAATTTTACATATTGGATTTCATTCAAACTACTCTCTAAACATTCCCCGCACTAGTAAAAACACACTGTGCAATTTTCAGCGAAACCGGTCAAGTAATTTTCGAGAGAATCGAGGACAAACAAAGAAACTTGCATTGATATACCAGTATATATATAGATTTTTCAGGTGTTATTATTATTCAGTTAGACGAAAACATATTTCCATTTAAACAGTTCGTCTCCGTGTTAAAAAATGGAAAACTCGGTCGATCGATTCCGGGTAATGGCGTTCAGTTTGAGCGGTATTATATATACTTCACGTATTACACTTCTCACCTTTATATTTATAGCAAGCAATATTCTTGTTTCAAGTGCAATTTTTCAATACCCCTAATGGACCTCAATAACTGCTAAGGCTTTGTGGACGTCTGCTGTTGCGCAAGCCGCGATGACGGCTGTAAAACATTGAAACCAAATTCGTCAAACTTCCAGGCAATATGAATATCCATTCAGTTCGTTCAGAGATCGTTTGAAGATAGGAATTAATATTATTGCTGGACTCGAAAGGAAAGCCGCATATGGTGTAGAAATTAAAAGTATTTCGTTAATCACGATGCTAACGAAATCTGGTAGCGCTGCGGACTATGATCCCAGTGGATGAAGATTGCTGTAGTGCTGACAATGCAGATGCCCACATTTGTGATTTTATAGGTAAGGTGTGTTATGAAGTAGGTAAACAAGTAAAGTTGCTTGTCTTGTCAACATTCCAAGCCATAAAACTTCAACTAATCTTTTAAATCACTTAATTTTTGCACTTACTATTTTTTAATTTATACCTGATTTTTTTGAGCATGGTTACCCTATTTTTTTTGTTTTTTCGTATATATGTATATATAATTTACCAGAAGGTTTCTATTTTTTTATTTTTGGTAGTTAAATGATGTAAATTTGATAAATTATAAAAATATCTTAAATATGTATAAAGGTATTTCTATAGGGGCCGTTTTCCCTTAGGTGAGCGCTAATCACCTTCCCTCCCCTCTCCCACGTAGGTACTTGCGCTTTATGTGTATTTACGGTTTTTATTTTTGTCCGCAAAATTGTCGAATATTTCGATGGCGAATAATTTCAGTTGCGGCCAGTGACATCGTACCTCAAATTTATTTAACCAAGTTGGCAATGAAAATGTTCATCCTGAGCCCGGTGGAGTGTGTCGGGCTCCCCTCCAGGCCGCCCGCGCCCTCCCCTCGCCTACCACTTCTCCCTCAATCCCCCGCGCACTCCGAGCCGACCGCCCGTCCGAGTGCCGCGAGAAAACTTCCCGCCGTGGAAAACAATCAAACGCGCCACCGTCAGTGTCTATCGTGTCTCGCACTAGTGAAGTTGCCGCTCGAACACGCGAATAAAAAATACACACTTGTCTTCTGATTATATTTGTTTGGTCGAAATAATCGGAAATCATCCCCGAAATCATTGTGCCGGACCGACCCGTTCCGTTCCGTCACGAGCGCTAGCGACCCCGACCGGCCGGCGAGCTAGAGTGGTGTTTGTTATTGCTGTTCTGACTGTTCAGACGTGTGGGAAGTAACCAGTGGTGCTTCAGCGAGCTGTTCCGAGAGGTTTTTGGTTAATCTGTGTGCAAGCGGCCGCGGCAGGACTCGCGTGCATCTCATTAGGTGAGTCACTCCGCACTTTAAGCTTGATGGTTGATTAGCCGACGTTAGGTGTTTAATGTATGCCGGCGGTGGAGAACGACTTCCGAGTCACGTCAACTTTCTGACGCGGGACAATGAACTGCCCGAGGCAAGTCTTATCTATAAGCTGCTGGTCCCATATTTTATGTAGAAATTTGATAAACTTTAAACGTTAACTTTTAAAGAAAATCACGCGCTTCTAACTTTACAACCCTTCGAATACTAAATTATGAAATGAGGACGATAACGATAGTAAGAAGTCCAGTTGCGCGGAGTTGACTAAATTTCTAAATAAACGGCGAATCCGGCTGAGTGAGCATGTGTTATAACTCTAATTGTTTCACTGAGCGTTTCCCCGGCATCTGCTGTTGCTGCTGCCCGCGTGGCGCTTCTTCCGACGGACTGTTTATTATTTCAAGTAATGGCTCCAGCGGCCGTGGGAAGTTTGTTTTAAAAACGTCCATCTTCATCCAGGATGTTATGCTTTAAAAACTTCTTTGGCTAGATTCGTTACATTCAAACCCCACTCAAAGACTTACAGTTTCTGTTTGTTCGCCTGCGCCTGCCCTTGTAGAATTAAAGATTTACTGTTTATTTCGCACGAGTAGGTTTATTATTTGATGCCCTCAGGTTTTAACTGATATCCATCACGAGTGCGTGTGTGGAATAAATAATTAGAACACTGTTATTATTATTCACACAAGTAAAGGGTTCACGGTTCTTTGTGTTTGAATAATATTAACAGCGTACATTCTCAATAGGGTAGACAGTCATCAGTAGCGGGCTATTGCTGACCCGTTTTCTTAACATATGTAGGTATAGAAATACCGAAAAGCTTAGTAATCTCCGACCTGAAAGGTATCCCCCCTCTGTTCGTTGAAATTTGAATAAAAATTAGGTATGAAAGTAATTCTTTAACCATCTTGAGTACTAACCAAAGTCGCCTGAAACGCGGCACTTAGGTTTTTTTTTGGTCAATACTCTCTGCCGCGATGTTTCCCTTGCCGCTCTCCCGTCTTGGATACACGCTTCGGCAACTTCGCTTCTTTTTCCTTCATTTTGGCGATGTCAACTTTTTTGGTTTCGGGCCGGGTCAGGGCCGGCTGATTCTCGCCTTCGCCTTCCGCCGATTGCCCCATTTTGTCGGTGAAAATCTCCACCGCAGACAGACAGAGATCGTGCATTGTTGTCGGCGCCTCTCCTCTGCTCTCGATCCACGACTCTGCCACGAGTGTCGTAATGATAATTAGCCAGGCGTCTCGGCGTGGAAACGGTAGTGTGCATAGAAAGCGGCCGTCGAACCGCCTCGCTGCACTGTCCACTGGGGGAGGGTCGCCAGCTGGACGGCCGCGACGCGACGTGGCCACTGGTCCACCGTTCCACCACCACACTCCACATGGACACGATACTCGGCTCTCTTACTGGGCTACACTATACACTGGCTCACCATGCTCCCTGAAATACCCCAATTCACATTTCTTCCAATAACATGCTTAACTCCTTAGTTGGCTGTTGAAATCGTGAAATCCAGTCGCTGTTCTTTCATGTTCCATGTATTTTTTTTACCAAATCTACTCTATTTTTATATTGATAGATGTTTTTTCTTTCCGACGAATTTACATTTACATTACATTTTTGTGCTTTTTCAAACACTTTATAAAGCTTTAAATCTTTTACCACGCATGAATGAGGCTCAAGAAAATAAATAGCCAGAGTTTACAGACGTTCATCTCCCGATCTCCCGGAGTTGGACGTTCCTATACGATACGTTGATTGATCTAATGAATGTTCAATTACTCCGCACAGTTTATCCGATGAACCGAGACGTTTTCTATTACACGATTGTTATTATCTCAAAGCGGTTATTTTGACCATTACTCGTTTCTTAACCTCGACGTAATTATTGTTAATTTGTTTGTGTTCGTAGCTAGGAGTTCTCGTATATTGTTTGTTCTCCGGCTTATTGCCTCTAGTTACCCCCATCTCCGAATCCCCTGCGTTATTTGATCGACTTTGGGAAATTACCACTGTGAGTGTGAGTGTGACTGTGGGCCAACCTGCCACGTGGCGTACAAATAGGAGAATAATATAATATTTACCAACCCTGGATTTTCGATTTGAATGATAATGTTATTCAGACTACCAGAGGGGTGCGAGAAATCGATTTTAATGATTTCAGTTTTCTTGCTGCGTTCACTATGAAGAGTCTTCTTACGATTGTTGCCGACCTTTTGGCTGTTAATTGCTCACGTATCTCCAGTTCAGAGCATTCACTAAGCGCAGTCGTGATAAATGAACAATTCTAATTTCACGCGCATGATTGTTGATTCCTCGAATAAAAACATTTTTTCCGTTTTTTCGAATGAACTATTTGAAGCTTGGGTTTAGTAGGCATCTATTATTATGGCGACCATCGTTAAACCATTAGGAGCTTGACTATTATAGGGAGGGTTGAATGTTATATAGGAGTCGGGTGACTCAGAGGTTCTCTGGTGCACGAACTCGCCGGGCTTTTCCACCCCAACTTTGATCAAACTACCGAATTCTACCCCCAATATACTGCACCTAATATATCATTTCCCATTACAAAATTTTGTAACCAAACCACCCCACTTTTTTTGTTTTACAGTGGGAATTTACATGTGTCCCTAAATAATATTATGATATGCTGGATTCTGGTGTGAATTATCAAAACCGCCAACGGTGATTCATCGCGAAATTTCATTTCCAACATAGATACTGAGGTGTTTCCTAAAGTTATTTTATAGGAGTTCATTAATATTTCCCATCATCTGATCTGATTTTAAAATAATTATCATCTACTCTTGTCGAGATTTGTCGAAAACAAAGCCAGATCAATAAAAAAATTGCATTGAAAATGTTCAAAATTTATCCAAAGAATACTTTAATACTCGTATATCGAAACTAAACATGTTTAAAGTGTATACTTCTCTGTTACGGCAGTTCCTCGTCCTTTTGTTTAATCTACCATCGCCTGTCAGGAGGTTCTATGGCGCATACTATATAACGCAGCAACATACGCAAGATGTTCGACTCACCTCTTCGCCGGTAGTCATATTTCATCACTTCATCACGTATTTCCTTTGGGATCTTGTTCCACTCGCCGGATATAATTTGCCAATCAAGGCATGCTGCTGGAAACTGCCAGCAAAAAAATCCGCTGCGCAAATTCTTAATTCAATGGTTCCTTCCAATATTCTAAGAATAAATTGAGTAGATTTTTTTTAGCATTTTATACCCTTTGTTGTTTGAGAGATTCCAGCCAAAAGTTATTCCGACGATTTGTAAAAAATGAATGAACATTGCATTGCAAAATTTTATAAACTGTTTACCGACTCTAACACGGCCACCCTTCGATGATTTAGAAATGACGCACATTTTGTGAAATATCTTTATATATAAAAATAATGTCTGTCTGTCTCTCTTCGATTTTCTCGAAAATTACTCGGTTTCGCTGAAAATAGCACAGTTTGTTCTCATTAGTGCTGGGAAGATTTAGAGAGTAGTTTGAATGAAATCCAATATTTAAAACTGTTTGCTATGACGTTTTAAAATTAGTATGAAAAACATTGAACCCGCCATGTTGTATTGAGGTTAACCCATAGATATACCACTCTGATTAGCCACAGATTACATATTAAAAAGGAGAAGGTTTGTTAGGGTAGAATATTTTTAAAATGGAAAACACAAGTAGGTACCTACTTTATTATTAATGTTTGAAATGAAATAAAAAAATTTCCATTTTATGTTTCTTTGTTTAGAGACTTTACTTTCGCTGTCAAATTAATTATGGCACCCAAACGACAAGCATTCATTCACAAATTCATAACTTTATTAAAAAAAAAAAAACCCGAGCAAGGCCGGGTACACATCAGCTAGTTTACATTAACACTCAATTTTCATTTTCACACTCTTTTTTCAATGGGTTCTAACAATATTTTTTTTACTGTATAAAAAAGGTGATTAAATTCTATTTTTGTATCCCACCCATCATTTGATTTTAACAACGCCATTAACGATATTTCATCGATCTGATAATTACACATGCCTTTCTCAATATTTATTTTTTCTACCAATTGCTTGAGAAGCTGTATCAATAGATACAGCTTCTTAATAATTCGAATTATTTCCAACAACTGAAAGAGAGTTATTATCTCTTAACGTTGTAATATGTATCGATTTTTATTTACCAACCTTCTGGAGACGTCAAAAATGAGTCCTATCTCGTTCCTGAAATTATTAATATCCGTAATTTCTTTTGTGCGATCTTCTCTCATATCACTTAGTACATATTTTATGTGCGGATGTTGAAGTCATCGCCATGAATATCAATGTTTTCCCATCCTTCATATAACCCGGCAAGGAAAACATGGGATAAATGAAATGCCATGTTGGTAAATGGGCGTTCTGTTCTCCTGGGCCGGAGAAGCCTCTCCGAATTTCTCAATATCTGTAGAAGCCGATCGAACAATGCAGCTTCTTTCAATACAGCTGCTTTCTCTCGCTCTGGAAACCCGGCGATCATAATACAGATTCAGCCCACGTTCAGAAAATCTGATTTCATTTCAGAATACAGCTATTTTTCACGAGGTGAATCAGCAAAGATCTTGAAAATCGTCGGCTTTAATATTCTGAACATAGCGATTTATTTATCGAGGTGAATGCAATAACTATTGTTTGCATACCGCGACATCCAGAGGCTTACCTTCCAATGTTCACTGTCTCTGTAGAGAACGGTATTCTACTTTAGTTAATTTAGTAAACATTAATTGCTTTGCCAATATGTTTATATTTGAGTAGTTGTTTTAATTTCTCATAAAGACCCAATTATTTTCAACAATTGTTTGGTTTTCATTAAAAATTCAAATTGGAAAATACACTTGAAGCTTTAACAAATAATTGGTTTTCGTTCGATCTAATGACGCTTTTCAAGATAGCCTTATCAATATTCATATTTGAAATGCCAATATTGACAGTTGCAATGTACTAATCATTATTTTCATTCGATAGCTTGTGTTCTCACGCAATTAATGATCGACATACCTTCAGTGTGTAGAAAAAGCTCCGTTTTTTTTTAAATCTCTTCGCGCAGAGTACCTTAGTGAAATTTTGTTCGTTTGCCGTGTGTATTTTTTGGCCGTGCGCTTAGCTATTTCGGGGTTTTTGTAAATATTTGGTGACGCCACTCGTGCTGAGTCAGCTACCGAGGCGTGCCTGCTACTGCTGGATGCAGGGTCGTGTCTTTATTGAAGTTAAAATGTGTTCTGCATTGCGTCAGCACCGCAAACAGGCCTCACTTCTCATTTATTCTCTTTTCTGTTTCTTTTTAGTTTCCTCCTTTTTGCAAGTGTAAAGACATGTGTCTTTCTCTATCACCGTGAGTGTTCTAGTTTGATATAATCCGTTTGAAACCCGCCTTACTCACTATGTATTTTATTCTACCACTACAAATACGTATCCTTTTTCGTTTGTATGTTTTTCTTCTCGTCCGTATTTCATCATTGTAGTTTATACCATATTATTTTTTTCCAAGAAGAATCTTTCCAAATGCAAACAATTGAACAGACGTCCGATGTCTGGTGTTAAACATGGTCATGCATCGAAAACTGGTTAAAGTACCTACATAAGCGAGTTCACAATGATCAGGACGCTTCTGCTTTATTTTACAGGTTCGGTCCTCGTAAAGTGCAGCATTTTGTGTGATGCATTTTCGACTATCCAAATTTGATACTTTTTAAAGCGGAGATAATCTTTCTGTAATTAACTTGGTTCTTTTGAAGTTGACGATGAAATCATGCCTTATAAGGCAGATAATAAATCACTGCAGATGTCACATGAAAACTTATTGTAGAGAATTTTTCCTTTGTTGTTGGGTTCTGCTCCTTGTACGCCGTCTGCTCTGCAGTACCGTTTTGTCGTAAACCAACAATGCAGTTGGTAAGTTGTGTGAGTCACTTTTGTAAAAGTGGGTCATTTGACCCTCTAGTATTTATTGGTTGTTACAGAACATTAAATTTGAAGTCATGATTATTATTCGCATCAGTACCTCGATTCTGTCACTTCATTCCTTCATTCCAGTCGGGGAGTGAGGCCCTCAACTACGAATCCGGGGTCGCGGGTTGAAATCCCAGTGTGCGCTAGTAAATTATTGTTAATTAAATTGTGTTATTTCTCATTTAAATTATTAAAAATATATAAAAAAAAATATATATATATAGTATATTTGCGGCACGTTCCAGATTGGTAGATACTCTCAGTATCACCTTATTGAAAGACCACCATTCAGAATTAAAACATTGCTTGAATTGGTTTTAGCCGTGTTTAGTGACCAGATCTAAATAGTCAGGAACTTCCCCACCATCCTCTTCCCATCTCCTCATACCCTTCAGCCTTACGACATAACCCAATTGGGGGTGTCATAGTCTTACTGGCTCCGGTTAGCAGGAAGCAGTTGGGATTCTTGTGCGGTATTCACATAAATGCAAAAAAATAACAATCTCTCATTAAATAACCCGCGAACGACTTTACGACCAATCAACGAAAGCGGCAGGAAATTGTACCTATGCTGTTTCTCCAGTTGGTCAATTATTCACTCTTCTCACACCGATACGAGCACGGACTCGGCCCTACTCTGTTATACATCGAGTATTGTTAGTATGTAGATTAAACAGCCATTACCAATTATGATGCTAATTATCACGCTACTCACACTGTTGCACTTTTATACGCTGGACGTGCTCTAAGCTCTAGGATTGTGTCCCATGTACAGATGACGACAATTAGCACGATTGCCATGCGTCAATGTGCCTTAGTCGGGTCAAACCACTCCTTGAACATAAATATAATATGATCATATGCCACACTCGCATGCAGCGTGAATTATGGGACCAGCTTTTCTAAATTTGTTTATTACATCTTTGAAAAAGTGATGTCATTAAATTAGTCACGAAAGTGCATTACATCGAGTAGATTGTCGATTCACACTCGTCTAACTTGGCCAATTATGTGGTGTTAGGACCTTTCATTGCTATGATTATTTCGACCAATATATGAAAATATATTTTTCTTATTGATTTGCTTGCTCACATAAAGATTATTCTTGGCCAATTTTGTGGTGTATCGTAGAACCTTATATTTCTTATCAATTTTAAATAATGTGTTCGAAAGAAAAGGGAGCTCCTTAAATCGTTTTTCTTTAATTTAGACATTAGGAAAATATGTTAAATCTTATTTCTGATCTGTCGTTTTGTCTTTTTGGGTATGTCGTTACGGTTTTTAGATTTGTAATGGTTTTTCTTGTACGAGGTCGTTATGTTTGTCTCCCATCCTTGAAATAATCCCGGAGCCCCTCGGCTGATGAAGTCATTGAACATTTTTCAATCCGACAGTGCATGAAAGCGCTCGCTCTACTCTCGTCCAGGGCCAGAACTATACCGTATCAAGTCCACCGGTTTAATTTTTATATTTTCTCCTGTGCAATTTTATGTTACCTTCCATTACTTTTAAGCGATCTTATCGCACGCATGGCTATTAATTTCACATGGAAATTGCTGTTTTTCGTTTTTGCCGGTTGAATGAAGCTCGAAATAAAACAAGTTGCTGGTAGAATTCATTTCGCACTTTGCCAAAAAAAGAAAACGAAAAATTTTGTGTTCCCAGGTCCGTAGTTAGGGCTATTACCATTATAATCGTCACAGTCACGTTTATCAGCCTTTTAAACCTCATCTTTGTTATAATTGTTTTCAAAATTTAATACGTACTAGATATTATAATTATTTCCTGCTATTATTCTGAACTCTCTTAGTGTACCATTCTGAAGCGACATCGTCATCAGCTTATTTACTAGGGAATGTACGGTACAGACAAGTAGTATGTACCTATTTGTGAATGTTACGTTTCAGACCTTGAGGGGTAAATATTGAACGTGAATCACTCGTTCCTATTTGAAAAGTTAACCTTCATTTTCTGCAATTAACTTATTATATGCACTCCATTTAGTCATGATCAAAGAACTTCGGCTAGGTTTTGAATCGTTTCATATCATCAGAAATCATAGACTTCGTCAACGGAGTTGACAAGCCGCACAGTAGGTATTTTTAAAAATTATTAAATGATATCATCATTCCTCGTAAACCGAACAAAGTGAAGCGTCGCTTGTTGACTGTGTGCTATTAATTTATTCAGCCAATAGCTTTTGCAGTTGCTTTAAAAACCCGTGCGTCACCGGGGAGTGTTTTGGGATGCAAACCACACTTACTATGTCTGCGCCTCTTCGCACGCATTGCAGATGCGACACATCAAGCTAAAAATAAATCAATGATCCTGAGTTATCCTTAACCCTGTGAATCCGGTGGTATTTCTGGTCATTTGCTCATTGCATCCGGAATGTGTCCCTTGCTCACACATTTCTTGACAGATTTGCATGACTTTCACGCTCGATTTCAGTGCATACAGTCAACATGTTGTTTACACTATCCATCCTTCTAGATACTGTATGTATGCATTTTATTTTCTTGTTCTCCTTTTTTGAAAAGTATCTTACTTAATTAGAGATGATAATGTGACCCCCGCCTTTGAAACTTTTTCTATTTTTACCAAAACATTTGCAATACTTGATACGTACAAGTAAATAATGTAACCATTCTGCATGTATCCTTGCAGAATGCAATTCCTTAATTTTCATTACAAGCCTTCTCACGTTTCTGCCGGAACCCAACCTCTCTGCCGCTGTAAGTTTCACTTACCACGGCAGATTGTTCACCAACGCTACACAGTGCACGTGTCCTAAAGCTTGCACTAAAAGGCCCGTTCGATAATTCGGTCAAACGATTGGTGAAAACATACCCCCGTCCGCTGCACTTTCTTCACGTCCCATGAAGCACGGAATTGACTCGCAGCCAAACCCCTCGAAAACATCCAAGTGTGCGGTTTTCGTCTCGTTTTAGAAATTCTTCAGTATTTCCGCGGAGGCACTTTTATTTTTATGGCACACATTGTCTGGCAGAATTCCAAGCCGTTGTCAATACTTCCATGAAGGCCAATTATTCTTGTTCCACGCTATTAACGGTGCAATTGTTTTTGTTTTTCTCCGCCGGTGAGTCATTTTAATATCTGCACGGTGTTGCGAGATCCACTGCGAGCTACTTCCATCTGCTTCCAGCTCCTTCGGACCATGGAGAATTCATAATATCGTCTTCCAGCTAAGTTTTGAGCATTATTCAGTTGGCTGTAAAACATAAAACTAAGATAATTATACACGACAGCATGATGCAATGGCTACCATTCCGTTGCTTCCTAACCGCAGGTTATTAGAATTTTTGAGGTTACCGTAATCGCCGATTATCTGTCCGATTAATGACGCGGTTTACCAAATTCGTCGTTCCAATATTCCTACAGAATAGATATTGTTTTGTGTTCCCTACTGCTAGCATCTAAGGCAGTATTGTCCATGAATTGCTTCGTAATCTACGTGCCGTTGCATTTATTGACTTTCAATGAGACGATTCACAAAATAAACGCACAATTTTGCAAAAATTATTACTGTTTTTGACATCCCTGCAAAATTTGGATTTACCAACAACCGTTATCTTTTGTGCCTTTTTTATTGTATCGTAATAATCCATTTGTTTTAAAACAATGGTATAATAGTGGCTCTATTTTAAAGACTTCGATCAACTATCTATATAAATTTGTGCCACCAAGACCGCACCGATACAACATTGCCATTTTGTTGTTCGGGCTTTGAATTTTAAATAACAACACGTACAAATAAAAAAAAGTGTACACAAAAAATCTAGTTCTGCGGAACCTAGTAGCTGCAACCGTAAAACAATTTACATTTTTGCCGACTTGTAGTATTCGTGTCAATGCCGATCTTAAAGTCGCCCTCACGTAATAATCGCTCATCGGCGCTGCAAGAACTGAAGTGAAATTGCTATTTGAAAGGTTGCTAATAATAACAGTTTCCTGTCGAGCAGGGCGTGACATGATCTCACCTGACTATTGTTATGCAGTGCGCGAGCCAGCGGTGAGTAGCAAGCAGCAAACAGCAAGCAGCAAACACCAAACACCAAACACCGAGCACCGAGGCACCTGACTCAGACCGCTTCCTATGCCCGGGCTGCCGGGACTTGTATGGCTTTGCTTTTCCCAAATGGACTGGACGATGAGCGATGTCCGGTGGTAGGCTTGGATCATTATCGCTATTCGTAGGAACGATTAACAGCTGACGTTTATAGAACCCGTACAAACAGATATAATGTTGTCTTCAACCAATTTCACGGTTCTCTTCCGGAAGCCTGCGAAATCAACCAACCATATTTAATTTTAGATTTTATAAAAAGGGGTAATTTTATCAGTTTCGTCGAGGTTTTTACTCTGGGTGACCATTTTAGTAATCAATCACGGGACGAATAAACACGAATCAAGCCATGAAATAAGCTGTTTTGTGAGTTTCTACGGCAATCCATTATTGTAATGGTATGGACGTGGACGTGGAAGCCGCAGCCGCAGCCGGCAGCCCCAGATACACTTAATTCTATGATAGCATAATTTACGTCGTGTTCAGCCAGCTGAAAGTTGATGAAATATTATTTTTAATTGAATAATTAAAGCTGTGTTCATTTTCGTTTTTAGGCGTCCGTAATTAACAGCAAGATAACGGAAAATAGTCGGGAATCACAGTCTCACAGGTGATTTAGGAATTTTACCACACTAAGTGATTATATTGTGAGCGGCTTTTCCCACCGAGAAACCGACCGGGTACTCCTCATTAAGAGGTGGTATTCCGAGCACTTTTTATGCAATCTTCAGCACGCCAACTCAATAACAAACACGCAAATATCATATATAACGTACACATCTTCTAAAACAGAATGATTTCGGATATGCGCCTTGCAATTCAATAAAACGCTTTATTTTATGGAGAAATCCAACAAGACATTTGAAGATGGAGGTATTTTTTACAATGCGCACATAGATATCAGATAGATGTATACACTGAACTCAATGGAAAGCAATTGAACCTTGACATCGAATTGCCAGACATTGTCTGACTCACTGAGTATAATTCCGTATTCCTGGCTATTGGATGTTGCATTCACTTCATGTAAGCGGTATGATTGTATGATTGCCATCTTGATTCTGTATCAAAGTAATTTATTTCTGTTTTCGACGTGGTAACTCGTTCATCGTGACAATCAAGATGCTCAAACCTTTTTTAAAGTGCCGGCATGATGACAATTACAGTTGCCACTAATGTAGATCTATTTGCTTCCCGCGAGGTGAAGATTAGAAACGGTCGTGGTTACACGAGCCACCGAGGGTGAACAGAAGCCTTTACGTTGCGCCTAACAAATGTTTTAAAACGAGGTTTAATCTCCCACGCATAAGGCTCATTTTGACTTCAAAAAAGCTTATTAGGTTTGGACTAAGGAATCTTTTCTTAAATTACTCGCCTGATTGATGGCCATGAAATTCCGTAAATGATCGATGGGAAAGCTGTACCAATTTATATATGTAACTTCTGTAACGATATCATACAAAAGATATCCATCCAGATATGGCTCTGCTCTGTGCACGAAGATGCCGAGACGGTCACAGATCGAAACATTAATCCAGCGTCTAGCCTTTCCAATTACCTGTGTATGTACATGTCCGTAGGTACATGTGACGTATGTCTTGGTTCACTGACGCGAGCCACCTCGCATTATCTCAAATTTCTTTCTTTAATAGTTTAATCTACATGATTTTCAATTTCGTGGGCCATTCAACATCATTCAATAATCATTCATTGGCACATTTAAATGTTGTTTAACTTATAGCGTTTCTAAGTGAGTAATATTTAATGTTTTTATTATTAACATGAACTACACTGCTTACAACTCAATTTAATATTTTGATTTGCTTTGTAATTTTGAAGTTTTCTCACAGGAAAAGGAAATGTTTCCACAGGCTAAGTTACGCCATTGTTTCATGCTCAGGTGATGTTAAAATTAAATAATGTTACATACGTACGTGTTCATTTTGTTTACCTCTCGTCATTAATCAATGTTCATTTACACTCGCACCAAGCCGAATGGTGGTTGATGATTCCTTGTTTTTTGCATTTTATTTTATTATTTGAGAAGTGATTAGCTTGTTCGCTATTTCAAGTCATAAATCACAATAGAGCTGGATGTAAAAAAATTGCATTGTTTTAATTCAGGTACAAAATTTCACCTTCCATAAATTTCGTTAATTGCATCCACGTTAATCTCCACAGATCAGCATTCTTCAATAATAATGGTTTCCCATCGAGAGTGGACTATTGTTCGATTTTTTTCTATGCAACGAGGGAAGCCGTAAAAATGCATTTTTAAATTTCGAAATTGGAACGCTGTCGCTGGCAGGTTGCGCGCGCAGGTCGCGTGACCTCCCCTCCCCCCCTAAAGTACCTCCCGAGGTATGGAGGTATGACTCACCGTGAAAACTGCCTTTTGAAATCCTACGGTACCTACTGTGTACGGTACATAGTACAGAGTACTGTGTATAAAACAAACCGTTGTTGCGTAGTTTTTACCTGCGCCAAAGATGGATCAAAGGTGATTATTTCAATTTGTTTCCATTCTGCACGCCCGAATTTTAACCTATAACTTTATGGTTCATATTTTTAGTTTTGCTCATTATTTAACAGGTAAAAAAATCACGTTAGCAGAGAGCTTGTAAATACATATTATGATTTAAAGCTTTACGATTTATTTTAAGAATGTTTCATGTTTCACCCTGCATGCTGCTGGCATTTTCGGAATGGTTAAAATGTACCCAGTTAAGGTTTTTATTCCTAACTTAATATGGAGAATTATTTCTGTTAATCATGGTAATCAGTGGAACTAGAGCTTAACAATCAAGAAATCAACTGACTCTCTTAGAAGACAGTTATTGAATTTGGTTCTCGACATTATTCCCCGATTTATTCGAAAAACTATTTTTTTTTGTGTCCTGTTTTTGTTTTAATTTTCGATGATAAACACGGTATTGTTTTATTAAACGAAGAGGCTTGAAGTATAATTGACTAGGATTAGACAGCTAAAAGACTAATGTCCTTAGTGTGACCTTGAGAGTTCCTCCACATTTAACTACCGATCATCTGCCTTATCGACATTGCGGTCACTAGAGCCGTCTATGCCTAGTGCTCCAAACTAGAATATCACAATTTCCATAGTATCCACGTATACAAGCACCTACCTTAGATCTTTTTTCGTAGTTTTTCTTATCTTTAGGAATTCTGTTTCTATAAACTTACGTTGAATATAATTCCTCCCAGTGTACAAACGTCCCTCTTATTGTTCGGTGGACCAGTTTCCACCCTGCACCGCACCGGCCCGATTATGCCGGTCCGGTGATTTCGTTTTGTTTTACTCCTTTATGTAAGACCCGCCAAGAGATTTTATCACGCAGCGTCCAATACAGGGAGGGCCCTTTACCAACTAACGGGGTTATAAATAATAATAATAATAATTGGATTACTTCTATAGCGCCGTTTTCGTGGGAAAATCACCTCAAGGGCGCTTTACAATGAATTAAATAACATATACAACCAATACCTTACAGCTAAACTTTATTACTAATGGCTTATAAGTAAGACTTATAGCTAGGGACTAACTACTGAGACTTATAATTAGTGACTTACATCTATGGCTTATAGGTAGTCACTTACCAACTAAAAGTTATAGCTAGTGACAATTTAGCCGCATACATGGTGTAGTATTGCTAACGTAAAGGTGTTTGAGTTTTAAGTCTCTGAAAATGCGTCCGCAATCGACCTGTTATCGAACTACGAGTAAGGTTTATTTTGATTGATTTTGGAGATATTATGCGGTGCTGCGCTTCCTTCTCCTTTAACCGACGTTTCAGACAACCTTGTAGCGTCCACCATCAAGGCATAATACTCCAAAAACCAATCACGCACAATAATGTCTTTGGCCGTGAAAATCTCAAATCGTATCTTCCGAGCAAGTTTGTTTTCTTGTTTTGTGTAATTTGTCAGAAATGTTGAATGATGAATCTTTGTATTTTATATTATTTTAAGTACTTAGATAATTAAATAGACGTCTTTATCAATTTTAAGCTCAGTTTTTATGGTTCTTCTCAAATGTGATTCTTAGTCTTAAGAATAAGTATGGGTCTTAAGTAGATCTTAACATAAATCTGTATTTCAAAAACCTCACATTTAAGGCGATGCAATGGGAAGTAATGCAAAATCGTGTGTTTTCGGTTTGAGAATTTGTTGGCCTAGAAATATCATAGATGATTGAATTAAATACTGCAAGTAGATCACACCTTGGCCTTTCATTTAACCGTGCACTTTTTTGTATGTCTTTTTATAAGCTTAGAAAAAAATGAGACATTAAAAAAATGTTTAAAGCGCAAAATCTCCTACTTATGAACACCTTTTCCCATATTTTTGTATTGCTCATTGTGGTAAATGAAGTTTTTTAGAATATGACCGTAAAACATTTTAATAATTAGGTCTGAGCTTTACAGAATTGAATAAAACACGCATTTTGGTGATTTTTTTTTTGCCGAAATCGAAACATGCGGCCGATGTACGGTGGGATTTTCAACCTTGTCGCCACCTGCATAAGGAGCGCGTGATTTCGTTAAAATTTTAGCCGGTGGATGGCCTTAAGATTGAATCATGAAAGGTTAAACCGGTCCGGTCCCGAATAAATAAGTAAAACATCGTTTTTAAAGTGTAATATTGAAATGAAATTCCACCACAATTTAAACAGCTACGTAAATAGAAATATTAAAAAGTCTTGCACAATATCCTGGGAATACGTATTTATTCTCATCGTTGCACCCTGTTAACCTACAGGACTTAGTGAGAGTAGTAGGTATATGAAATACTAGTATATAGTTGCAGGGCACGTGTAGCCTGCAGTTCCAGTAGGTGGTGGTGCCTGAAACAATGCCCTCCGTAACTGTACTCTGTACTAGGTTGCTGGTAAAGGTAATATCGTCCTGCCTGGAATGTCCCCTCATACATTATTCAGGGGAGCTTTGTTTTATATCGGGGGCAGCCACACAAACGCTTTTCAAAAGTCTGTCTCAGTAGCGCACAACCCACAACCTACAATTTTACACGTCACACATTGGAAAGAATAGGGCCAAAAAGTAATTTTTTTTTCAAACTCACTTATAATATAAAATATTAAGCAACATTAAAAATTTTAAAAAAATATTTGTTTACACCACTATTCAATAAATAAATGTTAATAAATGCCAACATGTTTCGAAATCCATGATTCCCTCATCAGGATATAAAATACACTTTTTTTTGTTTTTTGTGTACTTTATATCCTGATGAGGGTACCATTGCCTTCAAACCATGTTGATTTTTATTTATTAAATAGTGGTGTAAACAAAATACTTTTTTATATATAATGATGCCACAAAGCGAATTCGCATTCATTAAGCTCTATTTTACAAAATATAGCCACAATTACTAAATATCATGAATAGTGCTCAAAAGTAAATATAATTTTACAAATAATTTGGCCGCAAGTGTATTTTTGTTTTAGAAATGTTAAAAAACCTCGCATTTATAATATGTAAGAAGCAATATCAACCTCTAAGCCTCAAACCTAAAGACTCTCGAGTTTGAGCCGATGTTCATTGTCGTTGACCGTGAATCCCGAGATTGTCTCGGGTCTAAAGTAAAAACTAATAACCAATAAGTACACTAAAGTAGAAAATTAAATATTTTCAATTTTTAATCATTAATTATTTTTATTGAGATTTAAAAACCTCATTTTAATATTTAATAATTGTAGAAAATAATATTAACATAACCCAAATGAAACATGAAAACCGAAAAAACGACAGAAAATAAAATATTTCAGTCGCATCTGGGACTGAAATTTGAATATTCTAAAATGGAGAATAATATTAACCAATCTTGAATTTGAGATATGATATCGATGAAGATGACATAAATTGAACTGGTCTCATTAGCCAAGTTGGTTAAGCGGTTGCCCCGGATAGGCAGAGGTCCTGGGTTCGAGTCCCAGATGCGACTGAAATCTTATTATTTTCTGTTGTTTTTTCGATGTCATGTTTCATTTACGTTATGTTAATATTATCTTATTCAATGATTAAAAATCCATCATTCAAAGAAAATCTTCCATGGTTAAAGTAGTGAATTCGTGAAGAAAGGCGAAAGTTAACAAATAAATTTAATGCAGATTCAAAGAATTTAATTAATGCGAGGAAAAATGAATATTGGTGATTCGGAAGAAAAACTACAAAAAACGTTGTTTGAGTTATTTACGTACATACATATCTTCCCAGGGTTCGAGTCCCAGATTCGACTGAAATCTTTTTATTTTCTGTAGTTTTTTTTCCGTTTTCACGTTTCATGTGGGTTATGTTAATATTATTTTCTACAGTGATTAATTAAATATTTGTATAAAATTAAGCATTTTTTTAGAGCCATTTTCATAGTTTCATCATTCATTGGCCGATGGGTTAGACACTCGCACCCTTTGCGGCCCTCATAAATTGGTTCTAATGTTAAAAAGGTTGTGTATCACTGGACTTTATAATTCTTATTCATAACGTGAAGGCGCGTAATGGACACTGCATTCACATTTAGTTGTGTTTGGTGGTTTATTGCGTGGTGGCGAGTTCTTGATCATGTTAGAGGGTTTAACCTTTATCGTTCTGTTTAGAATTTACGCGATCAAGTGTGTCTTTCCAAGGAAAATTCAATCTTGTAAAAAGATTATTTTCGTGGATTAAGAAGAACGGCTGCGCAGCCTGTTTCATACAAAACTTAATTTTGGATTTGAGGCCAAAATACTCACCTAAAGCTAATGATATTTTTTCCATTTCGATGTATAGTAAATATCTAGTACGGATTAGAAGTAATTTATTTATTTTTGTTTTACATTATGAAATATAGGCCATTAAAGGAATTGATTTTTCGCGATTTTAGAGGCACCTTTAATAATTATTTGGGGGCTAACGGTGATGTAAAAAAAAAGTTTTACCCGTCTACTTTGAAAATATAATGAAATATAAATTATATATATATATAAATATTTTTTTTTAATATTAAAATAAGCATCATGGTGGACTTTAAATTAAATTAAAAACGACCGATTTACTTTGGAACACAAATTTGCCGTACATAATTTAAAATATCGAGCCGAAAAAAGTTTTTTTTTTGTATTTTTATCTACGTAATCATATTTACATAGCAAATATGATAATTTAAAAAAAAAACGTAAATAATTTTCTAGGTTGCCTCTAAAATTATGAAAACTATATATTTTTTTAATGGCATATGCTTCATAATTTAAAATAAAAATAGATAAAATACTTCTCATGCGTTCTAGATATTTACTAAACCTTTAATTTAAAAAAACATATTCGGTTTGGATGGGTATTTTGGCCTCAAATCAAAATTAAGTTATGGATGAAACAGGCAGCGCAGCCGTTCCTCTTAGCACGTAAATTAAAAAAAAATATCCAAAAATTTAAAACCGATCAAATATACCAGTAGGGATGTGTTTTCTCCCTACGGAAAAAAAAACGCTTTCCTATTTTCAAGTGCACACAGTTTTTATCCACCCTGTGCCAGTTGACAGTAGTTGCCTTACCAGTTGGGTATTCATTTACGAGTAATATATTGTTTTGGATTTTTACATACATTAAAATGCGTTTAAAGTATGTACGGCATTTGGCGTGTGAGACACGCCTTCGGACCTGTGTAACTGAAATCGCTTGGCGTGTAATATACGCCATCCGACCGATAAGGGTTAACCTTTCTCTTGTACTGTCACTATGCTCCTCCCACTGAGAGCTCCTTTGTAACATCTCTTACGTGCTGCGTTTATGAGAAATAGAAATGCACGGCGCACAGCTTTTTATATAATCGGCATACATGAAAAAAAATCAGTGAGGCCTATGTCCAAAGCTGGACACCAGAAGGCTCAATAAGAAAAAGAAAACTTATAAAAACTCTAAAGTTATACCGCTGATAGCTCCGTTGTTAACTCTCCTTGTGCATTTTTCGCTCCGTTCCTTTTTGCTTGTATAATAAATCCAAAGTCGCGAGGAAGTCTTGTTGAATATATTTTTTTTTATTGATTGTTGAAATTTTCTCACGATAATAGCCAGTAATGAATATAGCCGGGAACAGCATGATAAAATCTGTTCAGTTGTATTAATTTATACGGTTTGAATTCACTTTTAGACAAATTATATGGTCATTGTTGCGAGTTTTGTTTTTTGTATGTTGGTTGATTTAGTAGCAATTATTTTTACTGTTACGATCAGTTTTGTTGCTATTTTCTGAAATGCTTTTATTTGAAACAATTTCTAAAATTTATTTTTGTTTGTGTAATGACTTTAATACCGTGTACAACTCGTTTCCATTATTCATAATATCTGTTATTGGTATACCGCTGATGATTCGTTAAAACCTCTATATATTTCTCATAGACAAATTTTATAACAGAAAGATAGTTTATAACTTGCAATGGAACTCTTAGTGGTAATAATGATGTTTTGTTTGGGTTAAAGAAAGGCAGGCGTATCCATGGCAACAAATGAATTTTTATATCAATGAATAATATTCCGTATCAATGACCGAACTGGGGCAACTCCCCCAACGATACTTAGGAAATATAAATGTTTTAGGCCGTGGTGAGGTGTTCTAATCCGTTCAATAATTGTATTTGCGTCTTTGTGTGTGTGCAGATGTTATTTATTTTTCCATCTTTTTTTTGCCAACAGTGAAACAGACTTAATTCAAGATCAAGATCTCATTTATTTTTTCAGCTATGCAAATTTTAGTGCTAGAATACACAATCCTCCCTAATTTTGTGGATTCGTGTGATTCACGACAATTTAAGCAACAATCAAATATGCATAGCTGCACAATACGTGTTGTTTAAATATTTACTGAAATTTAACCAATAGGGCGAAATGTTAATTATAAAAAATACAATTAACATTGCCAACAAGTTAAACGAGTATGGTTGAAGATTTTTTTACAGTCGACTGTCGAATTTGGATTTAATTTTGCAGTTGAACTGAGCTCATGAACCTCCCCCTCGATCCAAACATTTCGAACATCCTCGCTGTAGGATGTTCGAAATGTTTCGCCTCCTTCATCATCGAGGAAGATGTGATTGATACCTACCGATGGACATTACAAGACTCTGAAACGTTGACTCACGGAGAATGAGCAAGGGTAACGCGGCCACACCCCAAAAAACCGACTTAACAATTTTTTAAAACATTTTTCGTTTTTATTATTAAATATGTAACCTTAACCTATCCTGAAGCGATTGCGTGTGATTGCTTGATTGAACCCAGTACAATAAACACCGCTAACATCCAATTTAATATATTTTTTACGGTTTTGAAGTCATATTTCACCCTCTATAGCATTAACTTATTAAGATTAGATCGTAAAAGCGCTCCTATTAAATAAATTCGCCGTTGTTTGTTGCCGTCTTCGTGAGTTATGTTTTCTAGTTCACACTCCTGGCTCCACTGGGAAATGTTTCTGGGTGTAATTCCACGTATAAATATGTATTCCCCTGACTCAGGATCGTTACGATGTGAAAGTGAACCGATCAGTAAACAGTTAGGGTTGGCCAGGACAATCGATATTCCAGTCCGTCGACGTCTTTATTACACAATACACTCGCCTTTTGCACACCCCTCGCAAAATCTAACTAGTTATAAATTGTCAGTGATATTTCTTCCAGTTTTTTTTACGATTTTCCAGAACATATCATTTAAGATATCTTTATTATAGAAAATAACATTATATCCCGTACAAATTTGTTGCGTACATGATTTTCCTATTTCTTAACACCTAATCTATAAATTTATTTAATTTATAAAGAAAAATGCATGCACATAAATAAAAACATGGTAAACAAAACATATAATAACCTCGAAAAGAAAATAAAATAAAATAGTATGTATTCATTATATCTGTTGTGTTTGTGATACATATAGATATATATTAAGTTGTGCATGATATTATGGCGATATTGAGGTCCCTTTTGCAAGATAAATTAGTTTACTTTGATCATTACAAAGCTTTCTATCAATCTTCTTTTGTGTTTCCATGGTGAGCGTTTTATTTTGAATAATATCTGAGGCGACCGAGCCAGAAAAAAGAAAATTAAATTTTCACTTATTTAACCTAAACATGAAAAGTATTTTAACACTTTCATTATTTTCTTCATTTAACTTCAGAAGGAACAACTTCTCTTTAAAGTAAACCTGGGCGTCTTAATGTTATCTGGAAGGCAATTATATGAATTTCCCCCTGGTAGCTAATGGATTGCTTACTATATATAAGTACTTACGTTGTTTTATTTTTTTTAAAGAGTACGTTTTTTAAATAGTTAATAATTTTTTTTAAAGAATAAAATGAATAGTCCAAATTGTACTGCGTTGATGCACTTTTTAATTTAAATTATTTTGAACATCATTAAACCCAGCCAAGGGTAGGTACTAGGCTAAATGCATCGATGGAAAAAGGCTAATTAGTTATGCCTATAGTAATAAATTCTCTGGAGGCTGCAGTAATTGCAGTAGTTACCGCAGTGTCGCGTCATTAAATTATCCTGCCACCAGGTACCTACCGCCTACCGTCATTCAATTCCTTCACGACTGAGCGGGTTTCACGACTCGATGGGTTCTTTTGTTACCTGGTCACTTACAAGTTACAAGTTATATGCCATGACCTTGGCTAGGAAGATTGAGCTCATTGAACACGGTGTTCTTTCAATTGAAAATCCTCGTACTCGTACATTACGCTATGACTTGGTGTTGATCCCATTTCATTACGAATACTTGCTCGAGCTCCTTATCACGTAATTTCTTAATTTTTTCGATTAGGTACGCTTTTTTTGTATGTATATTAATTTTAATTCAATCGAGTTAAATGAAAGTGTTTTATTATATTTCAATCTTCTTAGTCGAAACCAATTGAATGCCAGTCTCATGGATACAAATTTATAATACACGTTGCTGTTACATCAAAACTCTCATTCAGTTACGAGTTACGTCTAATCTGCGTATCAGTATTTTTATTACGTCTCCCGAAATGGATAAAGGCAACCTTCATCTCGTCGAGGCGAAGAACATTAATAATAATTTAAACATAGATCATCTTCAATATCCACGGAAGACGTTGTCTTACTGGCACATCGATACAGAATACTCTAGAATAGCCTCGAGTCAGAATGAAAAGAGATTGGACCAATGAACAATTTTTAGAACAGAACATTATTATGAGAATTTCGTACTAAAGAATTAAGTACTGGCGACAACGTTTAACCTTTAGGTAAGTTTATACGTTAAAATTTAACGTACGATTCAAGGGGGGTCACTAGAGTCCCCTATTAAATCGTGAAGTGATCGTGGCTCATAATATTTCTTTCTTCTTTTTATTCTTTTGCCCCTTCTAGTAACACTCGGATAATAATTTCTTCAATAAATGTAACATTACTTTGTGGTGTCATTATTAATAAAATTAATAAGAAGTAAGTATGTAAATAAATTGCTACAGATATTCTGTGTTTTTAAATAAAAACATACTTTTAGTATTATTCTGTGTAAACAGTGGTTTACACAAAACATACTTTTAGTATTATTCTGTGTAAACGGTGGTTTACACAGAATATTTATTATTAACTTTACTCAGATACTAGTTAATTGTTACTACCATTTAACCGGACATCGACCATCTTCGCCCAGCAGACAATCATTATAATGCAAAATGGTAAAAAAGAAAGCAGGAAAGCGAGTGTGACTCAATTATAATTATTATATTATTATATTAGCCCTTTCAAGTTAAATTCACCTTTTACGACCGCACTCGCAGCTTGTTTTGCAACAAGGATCGTGGGCAAGTTGCTCATCAGGGGGGGGGGGGAGTTAATATCCTAAAAAATAGTAACGGGATAATTTTTTTTAAATACGATAAGGTTACCGAAAGTTTTTCTAGGATTACCTAAATTGAATATTTGATAAAAAAAAAACCAGCTCAGATATCGCATAAAACTCTCGTTTTGAGTAAGTGTATTACTCCCCTTCGGAACGGGAGTGTTAACAATGCACGATGGTACCTAGACCCAAGTGTATCGATCTGTCTCGTATGTACTTCCAACGCGGTGTTTTGTTTTTCTTCCGGTGTCCACTCTTATGAATTTCGTATCACTGAACTAGATTGATGTTTAAGAATCTAAAGTTGCCTCTTTGGCCTATCATTGGCCACGGTTTTCTATATAACACTTAACTTATTACGTATTATAATGAACGAGAACCTCTGTGCACATCATGCTCTTGTATTAATTCTTACGTGTTTTTTTTATTGCAATTTTTCAAGATGTGCCTCGTATTCTTCAATTGTGCGAATAGGCTTTTCTTGGAACAATAATTATTTTATTAACAATATGAAAAAAATTCATTGCATAGTCTGGTGATCATATATCATTTTTAAAAATGCTGGTTATATTACGTAGATAAAAAAAATATTCAACAAGTTAAGATGCTTATTGGATTGAGGTTTTTTTTTTGTAGAATTGGTGTCTTTTCTTCTAAACCTCAGTAACCAGTCAAATGTAAATGGATTTTAGTATCTTTGTGATATGACCACATTTATATATGCCCTTACGAACCAGCGTTTTGCTATAAGTCAAGTGATTTTCTCAATTACATGTTACAAACCTAACAGCAAAACTGAGGAAATAGATATATATATATATTGAATAGAAAACAACTGAGGCAAGTTGTGTTCTTGTACAATCATTTCTCGAATATGGTATTATCAGTTGGGGTAGTGCCACAAATACTTGCCTGGAGCCTTTAGCAAAGATCCAGAAACTAATCCTAAAGTTCAACTAAGGGCGAGTACTAATTTAATTATTAAGAAACTCAATGTTCCCAACTTAAAAAAAATATATTAAAAAATATCCTGCTGCATCAATTAAAAAATATCCATATATTTGAAGAAAGAACAAGCACTAGAGTCCTAAGACACGTAAAATCTTTTAATATCCCAGTTTGTAAAACCTCCTATAGACAAAGAAGTTATAGATAAAGTATAGTTAAAGTATAGTTTATTTAAATACAGCCACTCCCTTAAATTGCCATCTCAACACAGGCGTTTCACACCTAGTGAAATAGGCAATACGTTAGTCGATAACAAATGTTCATATACTCGTATATATGTAATAAATAATGTATTTCCTAAATGTCAGCACTTATAATTCAGTTTCATTTAAATGTAAAAGAGATTACCAGGAAACTTCTGATTAACTTAAACTTTCAGTAACTTTTCAAATTTTTGTCTATAATACCTAATAATCTTTGTTCTTTGCTCTCATGAAAACTTTATAACAGTTGGATACTCAGTTGGAGTTTATTTCTTCCTAACAGCAAAACTGTGGGCTTAACTGAAGCTTTCGAATACTTATCCGGGGAGTTAACCACCACTGCGGTTATGCTATGATTTATGGTCTGTGGGACTTTCAGTCAATGTTCCAAGGTGTCTCCCAGGCCTCCTCGCCGAGCCGGCATTCCAACGGTTAAGTTGAAGTTTGGTGGATTGTTTGAGAGGCGGTAACAATAGGAGCGTATTTTCTTACATACTTCATATTCTGAAATTCATTCATTATTTTACTAGGTTGCTTTACTTTCTATGACTTTGAGTGATATACAGCTGAAGCGGCCCAATAATGCACATACAATTAAAATTAATCTTTGCCTCAATAGAAATAATTGAAAAAAATTCATTGTGCGCCAAACAGAAACCTTGCAATAATCTATTAAGAATAATATTAGAAAAGGAGGTAAGAATGTATTAAAAAGTCAGTATAGGTGAAACAGAAAAACTCCTGAACCGTGAATTATGGCTTCGTGAAATTTGCACAGCTTTTATTTCTGGAATACCTTTGTCAACGCAATTATTTTCTGCTTGAAATATGAAATTTCTAAATATCCATAAATCTGTCAAAAATTAGACATAATTTTAATTATTTCCATAAAAGAGTTATGAAGCTCCTATTGTGTTATATAATCTCTCTTACCCTTTTAAAAAGGCTATGACTACCTACCGATAATCATTTGGATTTTTTTGTACCCTGAATTTAAAGCCCATTGTCTTGTCGACACCGCACGTTTCACTTGGATTTGAGCTTCTGGAATAATACTTTTTCTGTATCATATTTTTATCATAATTCCACGTAGCACGCTTCGTGAGCCACCGCGTTCGCACGGTGGACCGTGCATATTGTTTCTTCTTTGCATCATTCCGAGATGATCAGCGACCAGCGTACGTGTACAGTATGGGCACATCGCTTGGGTCCAGCCCAGTCTTCTCACTAGAAAGAGTAAGTAGTCCGAAGTGTTGCCAGTCTGTTTGCTCGCAGTCCGCTGGGTTGGTCGCGCTCCGCTTCCCTTCTGGTGCCCGGGTACTGTACTACTATGCGATACATTCTCGTTTTCATTACGGACATTCCTCCTCTATTTATTCCGCTGCTTCTCTCGTGGAAAGAGTTTTCGAATCTGCACTCTTTCTTTTGTAATCCGCACAATGCAATGTCCAATTCCATTTCCAATTTGACTAGGCTCTTTTGATTTGGTATTGTACTGTAGGTACTTTATATTTGAAAATTTTCATGAGTTTTTTTAGAAAATTAATCAATTGTTTGATATTATTATGTAAGTACCCAGTGAAGGACATAAATCGGAATAAAATAAAATATACAAAGTACTTTATTTGCTTTTTGTCTACGCACTGATTCTTTTATTTGCTTTAGAAAATTAATTTTGCGGATAGACCAAAGGTCCATTAATATTTTATTGATTTCGGGAAAAGCGTCCAATATGGCCGCCCCATATACCGTATAGATAAGGCGTCCTACTAGGCAGTGGCGTGCACTCCAAGTCTGAAAAGCTGTGGCCTACCTTAAGAAAAATGAAGCTTGAAAAGAGAGTTTAAAAAATACGTCAAATTTCTGATAACAATGTAGTTTTCTTGAATTTTGTAAGACTCATTAATCCGCTCATTAATTCATTTGGCCACAACAATCAGCGCAAGATGATAATTAATGGCCATTTTCACAATACACAATTAATATCCGAACTATACTCGTATACCTCAGTACAGGTGGTTCTCCTAGTGAACTGTTCACGAAACACTATAATAATATAAATAATTCACATCAATCTTACTTGACACTACATTTTACACAATCCGTATATACGTATATTTAAATATTGCTTATATTATAATTAACTTTAAATAAAAAATAAATACAGCCAATCTTTGGTCATAGAGCAATGCGCACCACTGTTACTAGGGATGTCTGTAATAACTGTTGTCGATATCGATACAGTTATACTTCAGCACTGGTCGGTCATACATATCACAAACTTCCCCAGAAAACTTATATAAAAAATATATATAAAATATAAAATATATTTTTTAAGATAATCTCTATTCAGATATCTAGTTGAAAATGTAATTACATGAAATTCCCTCAATAGAAAAAAAAATAGCAAAGTATGCTCCGAAAAATGTAAATAACACGTGTGGTTCTATTATTTAACACGTTATAGGTATGACAAAAATTCACAGCGTTTTTTTAAATGTGACTTCGTAATTTCTAGATCAACGGAACTATTTTCAGTTCGTCAACGTAATTTCCATCATGAGGTATGCTTTTTTTGATAAATTTTCATCATACTCTCAAAAAATCGAACAACCCGCCATACAGTGTTTTCTCAAGTTTTCCGGGTATTAATAAAATTTTGATGATTTGTATAGCGCCGTTTTTGTGAAAAATCATCTCAAGGGCGCTGTACAGATATTCGTTTTTTTCCAATGCTCTTATCTTATCACTAACTATAGACAATCTATTATTACTACTTATGGCTAACAAAGTGCATTCACCGGTTCATCGATCTGCAATACCAAACTATGGTATATGCACAATGCATTTGACCAATGAACGTATTGCCACTTTAAAATATACAGGTAATTAATTTTATGTGCAGGCAGATAATATTATACATGACCATACTTACCTGGCCGGTCACTTGAGATAAACACTGTTTATTAGCGAAATTTATATACTGTTCTGAAGGCAGAGGACATAATATTGAAAAATAGATGTTTTATTGGAGATTATTATTTAATCCTAGTATTTATTTAATACATTATTTATGTTCTTGCTCGATTTTAGGAAAGGAAAAGTATATTTAATGATGGGTGGTACGGAACAGGGATTTGATTAGAATTTATCTTCCTGAATGTGATTCGTCCCTCGATAAGAGACGGATTGAAGTGTGAGGCTTCGAATAATGTTAATAAAATAAGATACGTGTAATTAGGATATATAGACATTACATGACTGATGCTCGCTGGTATATTGATTTTAAGGATATGAATGTCTGAAAAGTTTTTAATTTAGACCGAAATTCTGTTGGACTTGTTATGCATATTAGTTCCGGGAGGAGTTTATTCCAAGCCTTTGGCCCTGATACTCCGAAACTAAAATCTCTAAACTTAGTATTTTTCTTGCGTTTAGGTTCTATCAGCCTCCCGATAGCCGATGATGATGCTGATCTAAGAGTTGACTGCCTTAGATCTATGTTTTCTGGAAAGCATTTCGGAGATGTGAGGTGGGGCATCCAGCACAGTTTGTAATGGATTATTTCAGGACACTTGAGACAGTGAAGGTTACGGGGGTGTTGTGAAATGTGCAGATATTTAGAGACCCCGGTGATGAGCCTTGCTGCAGCATTAAAAACGGATTAAAGTTTGTTTGGTATTTAGGAAGGCCGACATAAATAGAGTAATCGAGACGTAAGACTATATAGAAGTTGATCAATAGCTTTGTGGCCTCTGTAGGAAGGTTTCTACCAACTGATTTGAGTTGTCTTGGTGAAAAAACCCGATGCTTACAGTCCAATTTACTCGAGTCTTTTCCGAAAGGTCCGAATCCAAATTAACACCAAGAAGTTTGACTGATATTTATGTATTAGACATAGCTAATCTTCAATATGCGTACATACACATTCTTTCTCGTAGGTATTTCTCAGTGTGACTTCATCGTAAACTCACGCGTAAAAATAAATACACCCACCAGAACTTAAAAAGTATAATAAAAATAATTGGTTGAATCATTATCTAAGTTTTTATTTTATCTCATTTTGTTTTTCGGAATGTCTAACAGGCTCCTGTCAATCCCATTAGTTCTGGTTAGCTTAGTAAGTTTCCGAGCATATGGAACTCGGTTGGGTGTCATTCAGAAATGTCAGTGATGATGTCTGACACAATTGGCACGGAAACCCAAAATAAAAAGGCCTGAAATTCTAATTGGTCGTGTTGGAAATATGACCACTTAGTAATTTAACCCGATGGCTTATACAATTACAAAAACATCAATCAATCTTTCCCATCCTATTTACCAAGAAAATGATATGGTCTTCAGAACAAAAAATATTGTCTTTTTTTTTATTCATTTCGACTATGACGCAAAAAATTATAAGCGGCTTGCTTATAACAATAATTGTCTAATATCTACAAAAATAGGTCATAATTTTTGTTATTTGTGTAGCTGAACAATGATTGCCATTTCCGTCCCAAATAATATTTGCTCCACGTTTTAGTTACCTTTTTTTGCATTTCAATTGAATGGTAATTTGAATTCTGTAATTATGTTCTCAGGTGCGAAAACATTGATTCAGTTATGCGCAGTTGATGTTTTGTTTTGATGGACAAATGCAATTTAAAAGCATCGTAAACCAGAAGGTTTGTATTGTTTTGCTCGTGTATTGTCTCCCGTCTGTCCCTCAAATTTGCTCTTTGAGGAATAGACGAAGTTGAAACTGATGATTTGTGAAATTTTGTCAAAAGTGATGTGAATGTTCAGCAAATAATGTTTACCAATGCCAATATTAATACCTTAAAAGATGCACGCTATCCATAATCGATATTAGTAACCAATTAAATAAATCGAATGATTCCCGGTAACCCGCTCAGCTTCCTTCGTAAACCCTTTAACCGCCACTTTTCCTTGTGTTACTTCTCTCTTCAACATTTAAGGTGTAACACCATCTGTGATTGCGAAATTTCATAACAATTTAAAGTTTAACCTTAATAACTAGACTACAATTCTTTCAGAAAGGATTCTACCGAAACCGGTCAACAGTTTTAATAAATCATAAGGTTAATTTGTGCTTAGGATAATAATTATAATGTCAGATTAACTGCGGTTGAATTATTTACGTTTTTATCATATTTTTCCACTGTCATTATCGCCTCGAAGAAAAAATCACATAAAGTATATTATTTCTCACAATCTCAAAGTTAAGACCTCTGAGATTATAATAAGTACCTGTACTATGTGAAGCAATCCAGGTAGGTATTTGCGTTGTTTTTTTAACGGATTCCAGTGTCAAAGTCACCCCTCAAGGGCGAAGAAATTGAATGGCCATTTTTATGTTAGCAGCTCATAATTTAGGCCATTTAGGCTAAAAGTTGGCTCGTTTCCAACACCACGGCGTGAACTATTTGTCTCGTAAAACATTTTATACGCTTCCAGTTTTGGCACCAGCAAATGCGCTTTTTCGTGCTTTAATCAAAATGACACAAAACACAACCCCTCTTATTTATAATCTCAGTGTAAATATAACGCTTAAGGTCGGAGTAGTGAAAATTTTGATTTATTACCTCGCTTTAGTTTGGTGTCCGACATATCAACGCTGAACCGAGGCGTAAGAATCTAATAAGTAAAAGGTGCAAGTATAAAAAAATAATCATGCAATTGACTAATCTTGCTACCCGGGCTTCTCCCGGGCTTTATCAATATTTTTTTCTTATTCAACAATAATTGAAAAATAAATGATAAACAATAATATGTGTCTTATCTTATTTATTGACAGGGGGTGTTTTAAAACTCCTTGGTTTGTGATAGAAATTACTTTGAGGGCTGTACGTTGTTGGGCAAACACAAAAATTTCTGACGGAAAATCTGCCGTAACAGAAACGTTTTCATGAAAATAATCATATTTTTTGGTAGTAATTTGATAGAAAATATTCATATTATCACGTAAAATTTTTACGTGTAGTCCTATCATACTGAATCAGAATTTTTTGTTTGTGGCCAGTGTTTTAATGGTTCATATCATATCAGGTGGAACAGGAACATTCCGTCAATTAGCCGACATTTTGAAGCGCAATCTTCACACACATTTCACCGTATCTCGGCTTGCGTAATCAATGTTAACTAGCCATGTCACAACATCAAGTCGCCATTTAACTCTTCACCGTATCGCCATTGTGTCCGTCCGTCCATTTGTAATTTTCGGCCTCAGTCACACTTCCTTCCCTTCCTCTTGCATCACGGATTTCGTGATGCAACGATTCAGTGCAGTTTATCAGACGATCTCTGTTTCACAAATGCGCAATTCATTCATTAGTATTATGATGCTACGTCGTTTTGCCTCTTTATTTGGCATCGGAACAACTGCGTTGCATTTTTTTATTACTTTATTTGTCTTAGTTTTCATTTAAAAACAAGAAATCCTTCTGATTCCCCTATCTTGACTGTTTGAAATCGTCTGTTTTCGGGTGTGTTTGTTCTACCAATATTTCAATGAAGTAGTGTTCCCTTCATGTTGTATCACGGATTTCGTAATGCAATGAATCAGTGTAGTTTAGGAAACAATCTCTGATTCACAAGAGCGTAATTAATTTATTATTGTTATGATGTTACTTGTTGTTTTGCTTGTTTACTGCACATGAGAAGTTTTGACGCTGGAACTGCGTTATTATTATATTATTTTCAAAAACAGACCTCGTCCTACCAAATTCCCTGAGATTGATGTCATATTTTTTCTGCTGAGTGTAGTTGACCTTTATTTCAATTAGGCGGTGCTCCGATTGACAGCAAGATAGCAGGAGTGGTTTTTTGTACTCTGTACTTGGAATTGCCTGCCGGCTTTTGTATTTCTCCCCTCCTACTGTTGTGTGGGTCTCTTCAAGACTTACGTTCACTCCTTTCACTCGTTCTACTGCATGCTACATGACATTTTCCATTAAAAAAGTCTGTTTATTAATTATCACTCATTGTCTATTGTCTTTTTCTGTGGTAGTTCAATTACGTCTCGACCAGTTCATGAATTGTTAATTTAGATTCACCTGCATTTTTGTTACAGTGGTTTGTTTTTATAATTTTACTTGTTTACATTTTATTAGCTGTGTTACTATCCAGCAATTTTTCATTTGTTTGGATAAAATTCTATTATGTTATTGCATTATATTATATCCTTGTTCTCGGTGAATGAAATGAAATGCAGTCCGTTATGTCTGAGAGCGACGTACTGAGAAAAATAATTCTCTCACGGTTAGTTAACGCGAGAGAATAGTTAAAAAGTCGAGAGTTTGCCGAATGTGGCATTATTTTTGGCAAACACCAAAGTGTTTCAAAGTCGTTGAATGGAAAATTACTTTGCAATTCTATTGTTCATTTGGATTTGGAAAGTTGTTAGTCATTTTCGTTTTATTTTCGAATTTAGCTAGGCTGAATTTTTGATGTGCAGTTTTGTTCTTTTTTCTCAATTCTTTGTAACTTTCAAATTGACGGGACGTCTTTAAAAAAATCTTAATATCAATAGACTTAAAAAATGTTAATAATTCAATACAAATAAAATTGCCCTAGTTTTCATAACTTATTTCTAGTAACTGCTATTGGTTTCGTTTTTTTTTTCTTCTCAACGAATGGTCCACAAAACACAATATCTACCGCAATGATCTTTTTGGGTAGCAACAACAGTGGTAAAAATTGACTACTTTGTCGGGAAAAAAAAAATCTAATATTTTTTGTAAGTGTACCTATTTCACTGGGCATAATATAATATCATTCTCATTATTTCATTATTGGGCCCCCGCCCTAAATAAATTTGTATCCCACATTGTTTAATTCGAATTTTATTAGATACAAAATATGTTATTTATAATCATGTTCTCAACGTCATTAAGTCGAATTTGATCTTTCTGTATACAAAAAAACGTTCTTCCGATGAAAGGATCAAACCTCTGTATCAGTTCAGTTCTGGGCTTTGTTTACACCAGTTCTCATAGTGTTGATATTGACGCTTTGGCCTTTATCTCCGTTTGCGAAAATCTTAATGACTCAACACCCAAAGCTTAAAAAAAGGTGGTTACAATGGCCACGGGCCGGCAAAAGAGCGCTCGTTTATTTATTGACATTAAAACTATTCATAGCTGGGATCAGATAGCGCGTATTATGTGCACTGTCTGTATACATATATACAATAGTAGTCAGGTGAGCTGGAGGTAATTCGCCGTGAGTCACTATTCACTGTGGACCACGTGTGAATGAATCATGCCAGTTTGATCTGCGGTCATTGTGTCAAAAAAACAGGGATATTTTAACGGTAATTGGCACCTGCCTCCGTGCTAGGCACAGATCGCTCTGCCTCACCTGTAATTATTGTATTATTACGCAATAGACTGCACTTAGGCTGCTGGCTCGTTTGTTTTGGTTTTGAACTCGTCTTACGTCTTACTTTTTTTTTTTTTTTTTACATGAATATCGCACAAGAGTCCCAACTGCTCCCAACCGTCTGGATCCAGTGAGACTATGGCATTCCCAACTAGGGAATGTTGTGAGACTGAAGGTATTGGGGAGGGAAGGAGAAGGGGAAGGGGAAGGTGGGGAAATACCTGGCTATTCAGATCTGGTCACCAAACACGGCTAAAAGCCATTTCAAGCAACGTTTCAATTCTGAATGGTGGTCTTTCACCGGGCGATACTGAGAGTATCTTCCACTCTGGAACGGGCGCAAATATACTATATATTATTTTTAATTAATTAATTGTGAAACAACACAAATTAATTAAATAAAATTTACTTGCGCACGCCGGGATTTGAACCCGCGACCTTCGGATTCGTAGTCGAGAGCCTTACCCCTCGACCATGGAGGCCGTCAAAACTGCATTACTTCTTGTATTTTTTTGCGGGTTGTGTAACAAATTGTGGAATTTCTTTCACGATTCTTGAATAACTCGGTTAGCGTATGCGTGTTACTTTCTGGGAGGGACTACTCTTGGGTTACATGATACTTTAAAAAGAAATTTATATATTCCAATAAGTCCAATCTTTCACAAATTGAGATATGAGCGCCATCTTTTAGAATTTTTTTAAATGTATATCACGACGAAAACCTTCATATCCGTATGATAATAATTATAAGTAAGGAGTGGAAAAAATTCAAGAAAAAAAAAATGCGCATTTAAATGCATTAAAACTTAAAAATATGAAAAATGTTGAATTAGCTCAAATAATTAATATTTATATTGTTTTTTTCATGTTCGGAATTGTTTTATGAATGTTTTTCGAATGTTATTTCTATAAAAGGAAACAACATTCATTGTTTTTTAAAAAGTAGTTTATTGATATAAACAAAAAAAATATATTAAAACCTTGAATTTAAATTATGCATTACAATTGAAAAACATTTAACAACTAAGTATTTTACAAAGTTTTCCAGGAGGAAATTATGGCTTTTATCAGTAAACATTAAAAAAATATATAATTAAAATCAGCTAATTATGAGCTAATAAAAAATCGTATCAAGTAAAAGAAACAAATAAAATAAAATCAATGAATAAGGATTTTTTTATCAGTTTGTTTCTTGGAATTCTTAATACTTTAAACGATTAAACGAAACCAGTTCAAAATTATATTATAACTTTTTTTAAACCTGAAAACTAAAATTTTATTAGATGTTATTTTTATGTATTCTATTATGTATGTAAAGCAGATCCAAAGTGTATCTCAATTTTTTTTAATTCATACTATTTTTAAAAAATGTAGTATTTTTTTCTCTCTTGTAAAGTCGCCAAAATGGATTTAGGTAATTTACTAATTAAGGTTGCAATATTAGGTTACAATGTTAGTGGCCATGTTTCCATGACCACATTAGGTCAGTCATGAGTCATGTTATTACAAAAGTAAAAGTAAGTGTTTTGTTAGACCGTGTTTTTATTGTGATAAAATCACTGCTATGGAAATAATATTGCCTGTAAATTCACAATCATTATACAGGATGTAATAAATAAAATTTCACGGGAGACCAAAATGCCATGTATATTTCTAACTCCAAATAAGCTCAGAAACCACTTGTTAAAGGTTGTCGGGTACGTCCTGACACATCCTGTATAGGTAAACTATAAACCCACTTGCACCCGAGGCTACGATTAGTCCATGATATATGTCGTTTTAAAGTCGATCTCACAATTTGAAATAATTGTACACGTGCTTCTTACAGTCAATGAACCCACAGTGTTTCAATTATTGCTTTCATTAATTCATATTTTGCTACATATTCTCTCTCATTTCACCCACTTTCTATATTTTATTTGATTGAGTGAAGTGTACGCGGCCGTTCTATGCGCCACGCTTTCGATTACTCTAATTATTTTACTTTTGAAATCATAATAATTCACAACAATAAAAAGTAATATAATATTTATAATTCACTTTTTTTTCAAATGGAACAACGAGGTTTTATTTAGTTTTATAATATCTAGTTTTAGTTTCATTCAAATATAGTTTATCATTGTTCGTCTTTACAATATGATGAAGATGAGTGTTGGCTAACTTTCCAATTAAAGTGAAAACTTTGCGTATTACAAACCGATAAAATAATTGTAATGTAATTCGCGGGCCTCCTAAACTAACGAGGAAAAGTTGGCGTATGATCTGAAGCTTGTAGGTTCATCGTTTTTAGTATGAATAGAACACGCCATCTGCGTATTGTCGATAAACATCATAGACAGCAATAAATTCTCCATTCCTCTGGAATCCTTTTTACATAGTGTTATCGAGCGGCGTGTTGATTTTTTACGACAATTTTATTCTATGGATGGCAATGCTAACATTATTTTCTTGTCTTTATCAATTCATGGCAACATCTGCAAAGCCATTTTTGTAACCAAATCTGACAAAACCCAAGCCAAAAGAACATATTGAAGCGAACCCTAACAAAAGCCGCCGTAATAATAAATATTGTTGTGTATTTATATTATATTATTTCTATGTTTTTATATCTGTTAAGCCTAAATGCCTAAAAACTTATTTTTTTCCATGAAGAAAATTAAATGAACTACCGCAAGAGAGTATCGGTTGATTTTATCATCAATATTGAAAATGATTTCATCGAGTCCGGATGATTAATTATTGCAATTCCGTCAGCGCAATTTAATAAAGTTAATCGATCTGCAATCTGGCCAATATCAACAGTGCAATCATTATACCCAGGCTTAGTCTCGTGACTGCGCACCATGACACGTTGTGTTAAAACAATGTTGTTTTAGTATACCTGTTTTTTTCGGCAACAAGGTGAAAGGTAAATAAACAATATGGTTTTGTTTCTATTTTTGATTTTCCAGAACCCACTGCTTCTTAGCCATGTTTTAGAAAAATATTAACATAATTCATTATTAGCAATAACATGCGTGTGCGCGTCTGAACGATTTCACATTTTCCACTCAATTTCCCATATTTCAGAGTACTTACTTACGGAAAACTGCGCAACAGCAGAGTATATGATATGTTTCCGACTTTCTAGAAAACAAACCCTTTTTTTTTGTATGACAAATATACAAAGTTGCGTTTTTAGTTCTGTATAGTCGTACCCCGACTAACTAAGTAAAAATTGCGGTCTCAAAATCTAAATCACAAATTAAGTATTGGTTATGCTTGAGTTTTGTTAAACCACGAAATTTTCCGCCAATGCAACAATTTTGTTACAACAATCTCCCAAATGTCTGATTTGTAATTTTTTGCACTATTTTTAAATCCGAACTTTACTATTAATTTTCTAACCAATAACATTCGCTAATATTAATAAAGGTCTAGATTATTGTCACTAAGTGCTGCTGTTTTTCAACAACTAAACAGTGAATCGTACTTTACAATGACCTGTTTTTAAGCGTCTTTATAACGAGGCGCCATTGTCATTTCTCGTTGTTCTGTGTACTGCTACCCAAAACCGAGCTATCACTGTAGTTGTATAGTGCCGCTGACAAGGGAATGGTGTGACCATTATTATATACCGTTATTTATTGTACGTGGCATAATGAAAAAAAAGTATTATTTCATCCTTTTTTTATCTATTCATGTGGCGTGAGTCATGCTGCAGTTGGCAGTACTACAACATTGCAAGTTATATTATTGTCTTTTCTGCTATGACATCCTCTTATCTATTGCATTTCGTATTCTTACTGTTGAACAATCCACTTTGTTTAAAATTTTCTTGGTACAAGAAGGTTCTACAAAAGTGTAAACAGTATCATTTTTCACTTGTAAATATCATTGTTCAGATATTGCGACTTTAAAAAAGCACTGAATTAATGACATCTATCTCCATCATCCGTGAAGTGTGGATGATCTGGTTGAAAAGTAGATTACTTTCAATACAGTTATAATATTAAATTGATCAAAATTACTATACGAGTGCCTGCTAACTTCATTTTTGCAAATTTTATAAGAATGGGGAAAAATTTATAAATTATAATATAAATTTGCTGTTTCAATTGTGTTAACATCCGTAAGAACCACTTCTCTAATTTTGATAAATTAGCGAATAGTGGCGGAGTTTGAAATGCTCTATATAAGCACTAGAGCCCAATGGTATTGTAAATTATTTTCGAGTCTTGGAGTGAGATGAAAGTTGTGCAATGTATTCAGAACATGTCTAGTGATCTTTTAAGTATTTTTAATCGGATGTGAAATTAACGCATTTTGAATTTAAGCTATCGAATTTTATTAGTAGTGTTTACCTGTAGAATAGAGCAATAATTTGGCGTGATGCTATGCAATTTGCATATAACAAGGAGCCGTTCGGTAAATTAGAAAGAATGTTTCTCATCTGAAGGCTCAAAACTATTATCGTTTTGATAGTGCATTCACAGAAAACGTAACAACCGATACCGACAGCAGTAACAAATACTGTTTTGTTATCTCAGTGTTACTTAGCTGCCAATTATCTTATATGGAATAAACAATGTGTGAAATTTCCAGAAATACACAATGTTCCAGACAGTTTTGTTGTTATCATCTGTTCTAAAGGTCACCCCGCTGCTAAATCTTTTAACTTTGTTTTTATGCTTTATCAATATCACGCTCTTCGCTAAAAATACCACTCAAATTATCAATTCACTAAGGTGTTAAGACTGCTAGCTGTAGAGGCCGATTTCTGCAACACTGGGCGACCGCTACGCGAAGATTTTACTCAAACGTACATTTATTTTGTTTCCGATAGCATGGAAATAGTCATTCCATAAATGTTAGTAAGAAAATTATGGTGAAATGGAATAGAGTAATCTTTTACTTAGTCCACTGGTAGTAAATCTTTACTTAACTTTGCGTTCAGTGTTTATTGGTGAAACTGAACCGCTGCGGTAAGCCATTATCCATTTAAAACAAAAATTGTGGTATTCTGCCGTTCACAGCTGCATTCCTTCCTGACTGCCAGTTCCACTTCCCACCGCGAACATCTCTTTCTTTCTCTTGCGAGAAGCAGTAAGCAGGCAAAATCCCATCTCCTCTATCTATAGTGACTTCGGAAACCCATTAAGATTGGAAAGGTCATCCATTGTGTTCTGTTTTATGAGACATCTTAATTACTGTGATATTTTGTAAGAAAGATTGTCTATATTTAGCGTTTAATTTTTGTTATTTCTCTTGGACTAATAAAAGACGTCTAAATTGAAACAATTTACTATAGCGGAGATGGCAAACATCTCACGGTAGTTCGCACAGCGGATAATTGAATAAACATGTTTTGCAAGGGTCATTGGTGCTAGTAGAGAGCCCGCAGCCCGTACTGTCAATTATAGTCATAATGGTCGCTCAATTGTTGTACATTCATACAGAGTTCACGATGTCCATTCCAAAGAACAGGTCTGTGTGATTTGCTCTATTCTCTTCGCATCACATTAGCTGTTGATCCATTGCAATTTGCGATGGTTCTCCGCCATCTTCCCCAGTAGAATCTATTCATGGCCAAGTGAAAATATGTTTTATATCAAAAGACGTTCGAGATCTTGGCGAATCTAATATGATTTACGATAGTACCCCCTTCAACCGACATAAGGAATAAGGACGTGCTTTCATTTCACCGTTATACTGCGACCACTCCGTAGGTAGGAACTTGGTACGTGTTATATTGCATCATGATAGGGTGGACTGTTGGACTCAGTTTAAATGAGATAATAAGGTGCTGTGTAGTATTACGCAATTGAGCACGGTGCATAATAAGGAAATGCAAATGTCCTTCCGGCCATTGTGGCGCCGGGTCTCCCGCCTTTCAACAGCTTCCGTTCCTCTTTTTCTTGCGAACAGGTCCCATTCGACGACAGTTCAATCAAATCTTAACATGTTTTATTATTTATGGCGTTGAGGCCGTTGTTTATATTTCTGCGACCTCTCAACGCCATTGTTATTTCTTCGATACCAATTGAAACTTGTTACGGTTGATTGCAGTTGATTTACAAGTTTTTTTTAATGATTGTGTATAAATTACTTTTCGATATTCTGGTGTATCATTTTTTATGCAGCCCAAAAACTGGCCTTCAATATTATTTCTGACCTAGTGCCAAGGTTGGTTTAAAAGCAGAATTATTTTGAAAATTAGTTTTTGTGACTTGGGTCGTTTAAAATAAAGAGCAGTCATCAATTTTATTTTATTCTCTCTGACTTTTTTGTTTTTCTCTTACAAAGTAAGTATATATTATAAATAAGTTATTTCTCTTTTTTCCAGGTAAGCATCATCCTCTATTTGTCACACTACACATAACTGCGTGGGTAAGTGAATAATAGTTTCATCCCGTATTATTATGTAGGTTCATGTCTACATTACCATACTACATCACTTGCTCATTGTGCTGTCTTCCACTTTTTCCTCGAAAGTGCTCCGGTCCCTTTAAATAAGTTCACCAAGGTTGACATCGCGTGCCCGACGATATCACCCATCGAGACAACATGGCCCACCAGGCATTTGACATTTATTCTCAACAAACTGAAATATATATATATATATTATAACTTATTGAAGTTTGTAATATTTAATCATTGAAGATGATAATATTAACACATCCCAAATGAAACACGAATCCGAAAAAACAACAGAAAAATAAAAAGGTATAAGTCGCATCTGGGGCAGCCGATTGCAATTATGTTCGGGAAGAACTTTGCAATCATCATAGGATAGCAGCCAATAATATGGAATTTAAAATGGAGGAAAATATTAACAAGTCTTGAACTTGAAGTATGATATCGATGTAGATGGCGTAAATTGAACTGGTCTCTCATTAGCTTAGTCGGCAAAGCGGTTGTCCCGGATAGACAGAGGTCCTGTGTTCGAGTCCCAGATGCGACTGACACCTTTTTATTTTCTGTTGTTTTTTCGGATTCGTGTTTCATTTGGGATGTGTTAATATTATATTCTTCAATGATTAAATTGAAATGTGTTTCTTAGAAATCTTAACGTTTTCTGCAGATTTGGATTGTTTTTTTTTTCTTTTATTGTGTTTTCTGCTATTTATTCCAGTCTTTTGACCCACTTTTAAATGTGAAGTTTTTCACCTCTACACTCCATCTGTTGTGCTTTATATTGATTGTTGTTTTGTTTATCGTCGCTAATAACACGTTTCGCTCCTCTATTTTGAAATGTCATAGAACTGTTTCGTCAACTGCCATTTACTAATGTTCTCGTCATAAGGTTTGACCGTTAAGTTAATATAATTTGAAATAAATTGCTGCTCCGGAGACAAATTATCTCGATGAATAATCCTATTGAGGATGACGAAATCACTTGCTTTGAGTTTGCAAATTTTTCAAAACTTGTCACTTTAGATTGTCTTTGTTTTCCGACGGAAATATTTACTGAATCCCGCTTGTATTATCGTCAAAGCATACGTTTTTTTCTGTATTTAACATGCAATTCATGAATATATAGATAACTGCTAGTAGGCTAGAAAATTCTTAGATTTTTATTCGACTACTTGGTTAATTTTTGCACGCATCTATCTACCTATTATTTTCTATTTATTTATATTTATATATTATTATAAAGAACTTACTTTTCTAGAACTCTTTTGTCCACTTACTCGTACTCTCGTACATATGTTATATTCTCAGTGAGAGTGAATGTGTTGTAATTTTTTTTGACAACTTGTCATTACATTTGAAGGTATGAGGAAAAATGGTTGAGGTCTAGCCAAAACCGCAGATGCCAACTAGAATAATATTGCTTCTTGCGGTTTGGTTCCAAGCGATAAAATTCGTAAAAAAAACTTAAAGTTCCTGCTTTGGTCTGAATACTGACATTCAAATCCAATAATTTCATACTCAGTGGAGTATTAAGTAATTTGATTTCGTTGCATGTTTTTAAAATTATTTTATTTTGAGTAGGTAGCTAGTAATTTGGTTTTATATGCGTAAATAGTTTAGGCTCAGTCACGGCCTTGGGCCAAATTGCGCCACTAGCATTTTGAGTTTTTAAACGTTTAATATTTTAGCTGCGCAAACTGTGATAACTGGCTGAACCAAGGTACTAAGGTAGTAACTAGTGGCGGTTCGTAATAATTCTCAATGGGGGTTCAGTATTTAATAAAAAACTTCAGTTAAAAATTCGTTCAATTTCTATTAGATATGCAAATCCCAACTTAAATATTTGTAAACATGTAGGAAATGGGATAAAAAAAAAAACAGAATGTTTTTTACGGAATGAAATGATGCAAAATAATGTGCAAGAAAGTGACATCTGGAAAATTTTATAAAAGATCGGTGCGCCGAACCGAAAGACGAATATTTCGGCTCTGGACATAGAGAGGTGCGTATACCCATTCCCGGTCCATTCACTCTACGAGACATCATTGTTCGTTGTAATTATTCCATAGGAATACTCTATACACACGTGCTATCTGGATTCCGCTCCTATGGACGATTTTTTAAGTGCTTTAATGGCGCGCTGTTTAAAAATAAGTAATATTATAATTCATGTTTGTCTTCGCTATTGTTTGGGAATTCACTGCACATACGCTTCTTTGAGAAAACCGCCACTTGTAGTAACTTATGGTAACTTTTATTTATTTATGTGGGCGCTTAGTACTCGCCAAGGCAGAGGAGCACAGTCGATAGTAGGTAGACGGCAAATACGGCCTGCTCCGATTGCGCCTGTATAATACCTGGCCTGTGTAGGTTTAGCAATTATGGATGGTCATCTATTACTATTTGAAGAATATATGTATCGCCGAACGGAATCTTGATTAAGATCATGTATTTTATTTGCATCCAATCATAATTGTGATTTCCTCCTCCACCGAAACTTCTTCCATAATAAAGAATAAATTGTATTTTATATAAATGGAGCAGAACTCGACCCACACAACAAATCAAGTATGTGTAGACTCGAGACTGACTCATTCTTGTTTACAAACATTGAATTGCATTTTGATTAATTTATTCGTCAATTGATCACATCTGATGATATCCTATTTACCAAACGGTCGCAGCCATATGTATCAAGCTGTTAGACTTTTGTGTAATTTTTTATTAGTAACTTGCTTTTTATTAAATTGGTTACTAATGAATTAATTCCAATGCTGCAATTATTATCTGTAATAAACTCAATTTAAAATATAAAGTTATTAACGTATTTTACAATTAAGCCACCAAAGTGGCAATTAGTTTTAGATCAATATTAGTTACTCGTGGAACTACACTAGGTATCTAAATTGATTGATTTTTTCGTTCCTTTTTTTAAATGAAACCGTACTTCAATTTAACCGCCTTCAGCCAGTGGAACCATGTCATCCTCCTTGGGGAATTTGTCAAACTGAAGAAAATGAAGGAGAGAAAACGACCTGGAAGGACCTGACTATTGAGATAAGTCCACTCCATGATTTGATCTGTTAAAAGTGGTATCTGGTGATGGACGAGGAGAAGTAAGGTTTGGAAGTTAGTTAATAAAGTTATCGAAGTTTTTGTTATTTAGAGTAGCTCATTTTTGAATATTTTACAGAGGCTCGGTAAAATAGCTTTTAAATTTTAAATTATCTCCCGAAGTATTTTAAAATTCTTCAGTCCTAACTTTGCCCTTTTAAAAAATGCCAAAGCAATCAGTATCAACACTCTAACTTTTTTCTAAGTCCGAACTCGGCCGAAATCTAATCGCCACTTAGTAACATAGACGCCATTACGTCGGAAAACTCATCACGAAACTAATTTTTCATTTTGACGTTCCCATTTTGCGGCGGTAAATTATTGTTTAACGAATTAGAGTCAGAAATTTCGCCATTCCTCCCATGGGGAAAGCTCCTGCCAGTTGATATTGATACACTTAGGTTGGGTTATTTCAAACTCTCGTCACATTTGATAAACATCAAATCGACGATCTGCGCCTTTTTTTGTTTTTGACATTTGAGGGGTCCCCGTTAATAGTTAAACTTTAAACCAGTTGTGATCAGTTGACAAACATAACCGTTATGCTTAACATCTGATCATAATTTGTTCAAAAGCTGAAACATACCGATAATCGGCATTTAACGGGGACCGTTCAAATGCCAAAAATCAAAATGGCACTTATCGATGATTTGGTGTTCATCAAATGTAACTGGAGTTTTAAACAACCCAACCTTAGTATAAGCGTGCACGTATGAACGTGCATGTAAAATCGTGTCATTAGAGTGTTCAGTGTATGGACGTTGCGAAATTTTATCAACAATCCTCAGCGTGTGGTATGCCGGCCATATCACAACAGAGTGGCCAGTGGATGGTGGTACTGGTTAGTGAATCACCAGTCATGAGCTGATGATGTAAAGTAGGTAGGTACCATTGCGTCACGTCCAGGCACTGACCGAGCTCATTTTATTTCTTTATTTTTTTACGCAGGTTTTTTTTTTACAATTATATTTTATCTCAAAGTCTTACAAAACTGAGTATTCAGTTTCATGGGTAGCCCAACTCGTTGCAGTCATGTGATATTTCGAAAAATTTCCCCAGATCTTGGTAAAAAAATGTCATAAACGTGTTTTTCATGAATCTAGGGAATTTTTATCCTGGTTACATTAAGGGGAGCGTCAAATACAAGATTTCAAGATAATGTACGTGACAGTTGCTGTAAAACATAGTAGAGGTATACCAAAAGAACACTATTTATTATGGAAAAACTGTTTTTAGTTCATTCACTCGTTTCGTCCTTATACAGCAAAAAGTTATCAAATATGATTTTGGTAAAAACTAGTTAAATGCCAAAATTCAAAACTCTTACTCAGGAAAATATCACCAGATCTCTACTTGTTGTTGTTGTCCTTATTACTTTATTTTGTACCTAATCAATTACCGCTCATTTAAAACCAGAAAAAAAACACCAAGCATATTTGGTTGTTTGTTTTTTATATTACTAAATAATAAAAAACCGACATGCACAAAAAAAACTCTATGACCGGTCAGTAGCTGAGTTGGCATCGTGTCTGGGTCTCACCCAGGCGTCGTGAGTTCAATTCCTCGGCTGGCTAAGTCCTCCATTGCGACACAAGCAACATCTTCCGCTTACTGTGATGGAAGTAGGAGATTTTAAAATACTGTCAGGTTATTCGTAACCAGGGAATATTTGTCTTTCTTTAAAAAAAACCCTAAAAGATATGTTCATTTCAAATATTCAAAAATCTTTGATTGCCAATATCACGGAATAAGGTTTTTCGTCATTTGATGTCCTTGCTCCGGAGGAACGATTTTTGGCAATGTTTTTTTTTTAATTTATATTTTTCGTCATTTGCAGGCAGGTACTTGGTATATATAATATTGAGAAAAAAACATTGGAGCTATTTATAAAATTTGATTGAGTTGTTCATGTATTCTTGTACGTTCTTTGTTTAAAAAAAACGGTTTTGTATCTGATCAGTTGCCCAGTGCTGAGTGCTCATTGCTCTTTGGATGAGCCGCGATCATCGAGGCAATTGCCTCTGTGTACTGTGCAGCACCGCCCAGGGCTACCGCTAGAATAACGGACTAATCTTTATGTTAGGCCATTTACCAAAATAGTGATGATGTTGATCGCTTTCCCGCCTTTTGCTTTTTTTCTTCGAGTGTGTGATTTGATGATGATGAAAATCTTAATCCTAAATCGTGTGCTCCAAACTGCCAGTAGATATGTCAGAAGGGTTTGGACTTTCATTTGCCCCGTAATTATCCCCACCTACATTATTTATTTGCTAAATTACCCACCAAACTAGGCACTTGCCTGTATTATGGTGGTAGAACAAAATAATAATTAACAAAATAATAATTAACAAACTAATAATAACAAAAATAATAAAACAACAACAACAAAAATTATTATTATTCTTCATCTCTGTTCCATTATATGTGCGCCTGTCCAGTAATGGATGACTGACGTATTGTGGTGCCTGGGTGTTTGTAGGTAAATCCGGAGATGTCATGTTGGATAACAGCAGAATTCAAGTTATCTGCTTTCCATGTCCAGTCCTCTTCGTATGGTGCTCATATCCTTCAACTAACCGCTGCCAGTATGATGAGCTGTTATCCATTGGGCTATTGGCTACAGGGGAGATGACCCAGAAGTGTTGATGGTGAAAGTCACGGTTTATCGATGCTAGGAATAGGGACTGTGTAAATGGTAATTTTTTTCCTGAGTTCCACAGCGATTGGTTCAAGTGTATTTTTGTCTAACATTTATCTCATTGAAGAAGCTTTCTGATTCTTTTCTATTTTTTGTTATCTATTTCCCGTCCTTACTTCATTCAGTATCATAACTATCCCAAATGAGGGTGGATAGTTAGTTTATATTTCCAACTAAATTTTATACTCGTTAGCAGGGACATGCAGTCTATAGAGAGACCGTAGCCCTATTAAAAACATCTATAGCAGGTTGCATGCCTCTCTCTCCAAAAAACTTGTTGTCTGGCATGATGCTTGTAAAATTTCAAATTATTCAAGACTGACTGGAGAAAAGCCTCTCGGTAACCCTCGGTGTCCCTATTTAGCTATTGGTGTTGTTCGTTGCCCTACGAGTAAAAGCAATTACAAGAAACACGATGCCCGCCAATCTGTTTAGTTTCGTCATGCCTTTTCATCTCGATGGGATATTTCGATTTGCTACGGATTCCACAGCAAAATTAACTCCAATCTCGATATAGACTATCCACTATTTAATGCGGCTATTTCATTCAGTTTTTCATATCTCGGGGCGAACACTGTTTTACTGCCTCTTAATATCAAAAATATAAACATCAGTAAAAGTGCATGCTCCACTTGCCTTCGTGTTGACTAAAATATTTATTATCTACCAATCAACTGTATCAAAGTACTATAATATGTTACGTTAGATTATTACTTCCCGTCCTTTCATTACTCGAAGTATAAACGATATAAAGAAAGCAGGCCGTTCAGCAAATTTACAAAAGGTAACCTCGTGTACTGAGTGATGGATGAAGGATGAAGCATGTGTATGATAGTGTACAGTTTAAATTATTGCTTATTTATGATCATAACAGCTTCTTTAGCTCGCTTGAGGGTCAACTTTTGACAGTCTTATATGCCTTTTATACGATTTCCGTACAAAAATGGGACTTGCTCTATTTTGACACCAAGTTTCGTGAAGTTTGGCGCGCATTTTGACAGCTGTCTTTGGAGATAATTGTAACTGTTAATTCGGAATTCGATTGTTATGGTTTTAATAAAATAAAGTGTTTTTTATGGTTAAGGGCGAGAGGGAGAGGGACGTCGGAGCGAAATTATTTGTTATTTCGAAATATTGATAGTGTTATTACGCAATACGATAAACATGGTGTTTTTAAAGATAAAATTATTTGTGTTTTTTTTTTAATTTGCATGGGCTTAGCATTTATCAAAATATACTCAGAAATATTACATATTTCTGACCATTCTACGCATGTTTTACAAAAACATTTAAAAAGGTATTATGATTATTTTGAATTTATAAATAATAACTCTCCGACGTCCCTCTCCCCGTTAAGATATATGTATAATGTGAAAAAATAACATATTAAAAATATATTATTTTTGAATTTGCCCCAAAGCCAAAGAAATTAAGTCCAGGAAAGAAATGCAGATTTTTTTCTGTTTTTCATAAATCTATCCGAGTTTTAATAAGCTGTTATTTTTAAATGTCTACCCATTATAATAGTCCTGAATAGTGCATAGCTTCCACCCAGCTAATATACCTACAATTACTCTTTAATGGTTCTGCATAATGAAACCATTACCCTGGGTTTAGGTGTTTTGTGTAAAAGCTAATGGTTCGTGGGGTATTTACGCTTTTTATTTTGAATGCCAAATATAATACACTATTGTTAAAAATAGCTTTTCGTTCGTTTTCTCACTAACCGTTAGTGCTTAATACACTTTTAACGTAACATCGCACATAAATTACTTATCGTTAACGAATATTTTAAATAGTCCAACTATAGAAAACTGACGAAAAATAAACGACCTAACTTTTTTATCAAAATTATTAAACTCTGAATTCGATGGTTCTGAACTCCTGAATTTAATAAATCTACACATACCTAAACGAATTACTAGAAAAAATACATTTTGCATATTTATATATCATTCCAACTATGGTTTACATTCCCAAATACAACGTTTATACAGTCTTGCTAACAAAATATTTATACAGTATGGATACATTTGACAATAATTTGAACTTAGCAAACTTCAAAAGCCGTATAAACGAGTTATTTCTAGCTACTTGGTAAATTATTGTTAACCTTGTACATATTTATACATTTTAATTTTTATTAATGTAACGTTAATTTGCTGGATACCTGAAAATCTTGTAATAATAATTGTAATTTCTGTTTCCTGTATTTTGTCAACTCTTTTGCATTTTTATTTCTCATTTTAAAATTATTAAAATTTCTCAAAAAGATGTACTACCAGGGGGCGTTTTATATAATAAATTAATAAATGTTACGGGAGCGATTATACGATTAGACTGAATTCTAACCACTCCTCTCCCCGATTGCTTGCAATACTAATCTACTTGGCTATACTCATTCAAACATTTCAATATAGCAATGAAATATAAATATTATAAGTAGGTATAATTTTGAATAAGTGATTTTATTTTTTCGTAACAGACTGATCGTCCAAAACTCTAAACCTGGCAGTGTCTTCTACGTGTTGGGAGTAAAATAAAAAAAAACTCCCGTCGTCTTTTTCTAGCCATTGACAGCCTCAAAAAAGTGTCACCAATGGTCTCAATATTATTGGCACGGAAGTTGTCATTGACTATTAAAGTTCTTGGTAGCTTTTTCACTCGCAATACGAACAGACCATAATCTAGTTTTTAGGTAAATATATTACGATTTGTAATTGATCATAAATATTATTGTATTTTCCTTCAGACAGTTTAGCGTCTAACAAGTCTAGACTCAGCCCGTCTCAAAATAAACGCAGTATAATTTAATGTATTATAATAATGTATGCACACAGCTCACACTTTGCATAGACGATGTAAATATGTATGTATTATTTATTATCGGATCATTCAAGTATTATTCATTTCAATATACAAATCAATGAGTCACGATACAATATGGTATCACTAAAAATATTTTAAATCAGCTTATGTACCGGAAAGAGTACCTGCCTCTTTATTATAAAGTCTCGGTAGAGAATACTAATCTGATATCGCCATCTGATCAAGATAAAACCGAGCACTTAACTTTCGACAATCGCCGCTAGATGTCGAATGTGCATTTTAAATTATAGCGTTACGGAAAACGGAACTCGTTTCATAAATTCAATAATCTTTTGTGGCTTGATAGTATTTATAAAATAATGCAGCTATTGTGTTTGAAACCACAAATTAATCATATTGAAATACTTTTCCCCGCCCGGTTTCGCTCATTACATATAACTGAACCTTCGCGTGTTCCGGTTGCTAAAAGTAGACTGTTGTTTTAAAGTTTGTTGTGATTCTTAAGAAAGTTGTTTATAATATTGTTTTAATTATTATATATATTTTTTTTTTAAATTTTTTTTTTAATATTATTTATTCATGTCATCATTATATTACTCATTATGCAAGCTTTCACATTGTGAACTAATTGCCATGAGATTTTTCATTATTTTCTCTGCCTGAAAATAAATAATAATCAGTACTTGCCTTGGCAAATAATAGTACGTACGCGCAAAGATAAATAGGCAGTATATAGGTACCTACTTACCTAACTATTGGTTATGAACAGTACTTCGTGTAATTAGTTATGTTAATTTTTAACTGTGGTTTTTGCCAAGATCGCCTTCCAGTATTTTGTTTTAATTATCTTGTTGATTTCAATAGATACCACTGTTAACATATACTTATTTGTGAGTAATACATTTTTATTGCTTTTCATAGTTACTTTAAGCACGCACCTTACGGTATACGTGTTTAAAAATTCAATAATTCATGGAAAAGATCTACGAACACAACAAATTAAAAATTACTTTGCCTAAGACATTCCATATCCGATCCGGCTCGAAGGACCAACATCTCTTGCTTCATGGAACAAGTTTTTACCATGTTTTACTACTGAATGCTTTACTTATGTCGATTGTCCCATTGTAGGACCCGACCCAAAAATGCTATTGGAATGCTTGGCTTACAATATCAGTTTAAATATTTCAAGAAAGATGAGACTATAAATTCAATGCACGGTATAAAAATAGCCTGGTTATGTTCACTCCGCTGTTTGTTTCACTTGCTGCTATTTGTGAAATAAATCCTCAGTGGGCTATCGTATAATCATGTTCAAAATCTAAAAAATAGCATCTGAGGCGGTTTGTATGATGACCAAACATCAGCCTTAAATAAATAACGAAGAACACGAAAACTTCAAAAGAGTAAGGAAACTAAATATCTCCTAGAGGTCAACGACACTCTAGATATCTTTAAACCCAGATCTGTTCATCTGAATCCCAAAACATTTCGAAGGATGAGATCTGGTATTGTGAAATTTGCAAGCTTTTGAACACGGGAAAAAAAATAAGAGAAGACACTATCTTGTGTGATCCATATTTTTCAATTAAAAAAAAAATAGTGTTGGAACTCGGGCTATGTCTGTAATTTATGTAAATGCGTTACCGTTTAAAATAATAGATACGTTCTGGAATAACTTTTTGACAACTCTGGCTAACACGAAATGTACAAAGCATTTCTCAACATTCAACATAATTCTGTAGAGACAATTGATGAAGTCATTTGGTAAAGTTAGCCTCGGCGGGGGGTCTTGGCGAATTATTTGCATTTCTCCATTGAGTATTTTTTCATGCTTGAATGCACCCTTTCGTTCGATTCCTCGATTTCCATTCATTAAAAAACACTTTCACATTTCAGTCGGTACACTGTACGTAGGTACGCAAAGCGATATTGCACTAGCATTTGGTATTTACGAATCAGATATGGTTTAGTGCAGTTATTCCCAAAGTGGATGATATCGCCCCCCTGGAGGCGCTGCGTAGATCCGGAGACGGTGGTACTCCAGAGGAAGTACAATGGCAATAAAAAGGCATTGATAATAACTTATCTAGTAAAATAATTTCCCAATTGACTATACAGTAATTAAACAATTAAGTTATTCGAAAACTTAATTGTTTAATTAATTCTTTTTTTATATGAATACCGCACAAGAGTCCCAATTGCTCCCAACCGTCTGTAGCCAGTGAGACTGGCATTCCCAATTGGGGAATGTGAGGCTGAAGGTATTGGGGAGAGGAAGGAGAAGGAGAAGAGGGAGGGTAAGGGGAAGGTGGTGAAATACCTGGCTATTCAGATCTGGTCACCAAACACGGCAAAAAGCCATTTCAAGCAACGTTTCAATATCGAATGGTGGTATTTCACCAGGGCGATACTGAGAGTATCTTCCACTCTGGAACGTGCGCAAATATACTATATATTATTTTAAAATTAATTCATTGTGAAACAACACACATTAATTATATAAATTTTATCAACTATCCGAAAATATTAATAAATCTTCTCAAACAAAAATCATTAAAATTGGGTAGGGGTGAATAAAGTCATATAAATAATCTGCTCAACGTGGCCTAACCATGGTTTGTAAATGGCTTTGAAAGCCGAAATAGCTATTACAATCATACAATTTAAAAAATGCGAAATAAACACAATAACAATAAATTTTTCAACATGTTTTATAATCTAAAAAACGTACTGAATGTATAGTACGACCGATCGTTTTTATGTCTTTTATTTTTAAAGACGTTTTTTTAAATTATATTTCCAAGGTAGTTTTGCAAGATATTTAACAAACGATCATTAGCTTCGTCAAGACACTTTGGTATTTGCTCTAATTTATATTCAGAATACCATTATTATAAAAATAATCTTGTTCTAATGTAATTAAAGGATTTATTTTTTTAAAGCTTCACGTTTTGAATGTTTTATTAAAATTATGGGAATGAGAAAAATATGCTAAAAAAAACTATGTGCAGAGATGCTGCAGGAGTTACTCCGTTCGGAGGATCGTTTATGGTCTTTTATATTTAAATATAGAATTCGCATCATAACTAATTTATCGTTGGGTTTTCGTGGCCGAGTAATCCGGCATAAAATGGTTCGGTAAGTGATTAAATTAGTTCCTTTATCAGAAGAATGTTTGTGTCTTTGTGTAGATCGTCAAGACACCGCAGCGAGCGCATTAGCCACTCCTAACTAGCAAATTAAAATAGTATACATTAAATTATTTTCACTATTGCAGAGTAAGCTGCAATAAGCGTAATTTTGCATAAATTTCAAAAAAAGTTATGAGTTTATGTGAATTTGCTTACATTTGTGCAATTTTTCCGTCGTCTTGCAAAGTCTGTCTATATGTTTGTAATTTAAGTAATGGGAGTTTTTACTGCCATATAGGTTTAAGAAATAAAAATAAAAACGTATTTTCGGAAAAGGGCAATTTGGCTTTATTGCCCCTATTGCAGCCTACTCATCAATTGATTTCATATGCTTTAGTTAGGAATGGTTCACGCGCTAACCGCGGACTATTTGGACGCTATTGAAAAGGGGGCGGTAAGCCAATTTCCTAAGTTTGAGAAACTCTTGTTTAGTGCCAAAAGGCAATGGCGTTTTGCAAAGTGGTGTTTATCCACATTCCAATCATTGTGTCGAGTGTCAAACGGGCATTATTTGTCACGGCTGAAATTTTCTTAAATACTATTCTCCTTGCGTCATCGCCATTCTGCGAGTGCTGGTCCACCTACCTTCGCAATATCGATTTAATTTATTCTCTTAGACAACCTCTTAGTGCCACTACTCTGCAGGTAGGTATCTAAATAAGTCTCATTTCATTCAATCAAAATACTAAAGCAGAAATCTGTTAAAACATCTGAAGTAGCAAAAACTCTAGAACGGTGAGTTCTAGAGTTCCATGAAAATTGCACAGCCTTTCTACCTGGGTTTTCTTTATCTTTTCATCGTGAGCTATAGAGATTTAAAGTATTTTAATTTAACAAGAAATCAGACGACATGTTTTTCAATTATTCAATAGAATAAAATTTTGGGAAAACTGTGTTTGAACTCGAGCAAATCCCTACTAGTAATTTATACAAACATTAAAATAATCCATCAGTTGTTGTTGGTCTAAGTTCTAAGTCCGTGTTCCACCTGTTGAAAACGTGATTAATTCCTTTATTTATTTCCGACAAATTCCTTTAACGTAAATGGCTTCAACATAATTTATGCATTAAATGAGCGTTCGTCTAGTTTTATCTTTATCTTTTACTGTATTTTTATGGAGAGCTTTGAACTCAAGAATGTGTTGAGGTTAGACTTGTTTTTCAGAAAACTTTATTACTGTATTCGCCTCTGTGTCTATTTTTGAAAAACGAACGTAAAACAACGATTCTACTGCTCGGAAATAATGACTTTTGAAAGTTGGTAGTTCGCATCTAGATTGCATATCAATGGCATCAGAGAGTAAGGCCCACCGCACACGGGCATATTTACAAGCTACGCGACTGCGATGCAACCACAAGTCGTCTACTGATTTGCTACCCTTTAATGCTGGTTTCCGTACACGGCGATACCCGAATTACACTGTACTTGATCAGTTTTTTTCTTTGCAACCATGGAGTTATACGATGCCAAGTGACTTGCGATGAAGACAATGTTCTTCTTCAATTTTATTATAAGCATAAAAGACGATATAAAAGAAGATTTTGGGTTCAACCATACAACGAAAGAAATATTAACTTAGGCACTCATCGCCGCCAAGGAACTACACGAGAATGGTGACAAAGCGTTTCATAATTTCTATTATTTAATAATAGTTATATAGACCTTGATATTTTTCCATCTGTAGAATAAATTAAACATGTTCGGACGCCATTTAGACAAACGAGCATAGTAGTAGATGCGTATGCGACTCGCATAGCGTGCAACCAGCACTGGGAGTAGCGTGCGACTGACGTCAAACCCGTCCGGTCAATAAATGCATTGAACTAGAGCAAAGTCCTTTTCCCATAATTTGTTCCAGTTCGAGTCGACTTTTTTTTATTCTTTAAAGACTGAACTACTAGTCGTGACATATGCAAACCCTAGCAAAATAGTACGGCGGAAACCGACGAGCGACACGCATGCTACGCGTACAAAACTCCAGTCGCTTGTGAATATCCCCGTGTGCGATGGGCCTAACGAATGCAATCCGCTTCAATCCAATCTAATATCTGAAGCAATCTGCGGTCCCTGTTGTATTAGTTCAGTGATTAGTTTTCTAATCTCCCGGCGTATGGATTGATGATTGGGGCGGACTGGGCTGCTACCGAACTAGCTAACTAACTGCTAACTACTAGTTTGAACAGGACCGCAGCAAGGGTAAAACCACCCTAATTTAGAAATGGTCCTGGTATCTTATGCATCCAGACAGCTGTCGCGAGCTTTCAATATCTGTTGGTGTGAACAAGTGTTGGAAGAAGTCAGGTATGCCAGAGGAAGACGTGGCACAATCGAGTGAACAAAATGCTTGTATCGGAGCGCGTCAAGACTACAACAGCAGAATAGTACATATAAGGCAATGCATGCATGTTAATGAAACAAACAAAAAAATACCGAGACAAGATTTGTGTAGCGGTCCATCCTCCCCGTGGAGAAATGGCATCATGGTTAGTTATTTATAAACATTTAAGCCAATGTCTTCATGTGTTAAAATCATGTTATGTAACGAATTTTCATCGTGAATTTGACTTAAATGTGAACGATAATTTTTTTTTTTTTCGAAGGAAGCAAACACGTTTTGGTGTGACATTATATATTAAATGAAAAACACAATTTGTAAAACACCACTTTTATTGAATTAATAACCGTTCTTTACTACGTCTTGACATTTTTTCAATACACTTATGTCAATCAGCCTTGCCTCATTTTGGGATTATTATCGCGATCGAACTCCACGGGATCGTCGAGTCTGTACCACAATACAGCCATATCATTTCTTCGGGAATGTCTGTTATTTCCGAAGTTATGCGATCAGAAAGCCGGTTTCAAACCATTTTATGTTTTTCGGTGAATTTACTTCAAAATATGATCGGCAACACGCGATATATATATTTTAACTATGGACGGATACACCCCCTTGCCTGGACACTAAAAATTCCTTCTCGAAATCATAATTTTTGAACAGAGCCTTGAAAACTAAAAATATGTCTTTTAAAACCTCGCATTAACTTTTGCATACACATCATAGGCAAACCGCTGAAAATATTTCCATTGTTCCTTCATCATCATAAACGGCATTTAGTAAAAAGTAAGAAGACAGGTAAACCTCGCGGGTGAGGGTTTACAGCGAGGTTACAACTCAACTCTCAGTGGCGGGGTTATTACATGAAGACCTTTGCATCAAGTGGCAGCTTGAGCAGAGAAGCGAATTCGAGGAGCCGTCCTTAGGTTGGGCCACCCGTGTTCGCCGCACGCATTGCACATGAAGCCACGGCGCCTCCGAGTGTGTAACGTTGCGTGGACCAGAAATAGACGGTCATATAAATATAAACAAACTCTCCTTATGTGTTATGTGTTATGTGCTCCGTGCACATTGACAGCGGAGTGCGTTACGTCATCGGCTCGTGGCTCGGGGGGCTCTCACATTATAAATAGACGCACTTTCCTATCTACTGATCTACTACTTGGCATTCAATAAATTACTATCCATCAGCAACAAAACTTCTGAAAATTCCTTGTTCCAGAGTGGAAGATACTCTCAGTATCGCCCTGATGAAGAACCACCATTTAGAAGAGAAGCATTGGGTGAAATAAATGCCTTTAGCCGTGTTTGATAACCAGATCTGAATAGCTAAATACTTCCCCACCTTCCTCTCCCATCGCCTTACCTCTACTTCCAGTCTCACGACATATCCCAATTGGGGATGTTATAGTTTCACTGGCACGGTCGGTAGTAGTTGGGACTCTTGTGCGATATTCACATTAAGAAAATAAATGTTTCGTCGTTTTTTTAATCAAATGCTAGCCCAATGTTTTTCCCCTTGATTCATCGATAAACATGAATTAATATTTCGCTCACTATAATCGTTTTATTTTATAGGCGTTGTGTGGGCGCGTGATTGTAAATTATAAAGCTGTGAAATTACGCCCGAATTTTCCTCTGTTAATTTCAGCCGATGTAGTTCGACTATTTCATCTGTATCGCAGCTACGAAAGTGTTTTTTTTGCGTTCTTTTATAAATATGTACTATTTTTACTTCTCGGTTTCGTCTAACATTTCAACACTCTTTTTTCCTTAGAATTGAAATTAAGACACTTTTGTACTTTCTTCCACTTATTTATTTTCACCAGGACCGGTTTCATCCCACTACGGACATTTTCAGACTGGTAGTTGACATTCTTATGCTACGGTATTTATATAAACTTAGGCAGGGTTACACAACATTGTATCTATATCACAAAATAGAAACATTCATGATATAGATACAATGTTGTGTAACCCTGCCTAAGTTTATATAAATACCGTAGCATAAGAATGTCAACTACCAGTCTGAAAATGTCCGTAGTGGGATGAAACCGGTCCTGGTGAAAATAAATAAGTGGAAGAAAGTACAAAAGTGTCTTAATTTCAATTCTAATACAATGGAATTCCACCACGAACTAACAGTCCAAAAACTAGACTCACTCTTTTTTCCAGTTATTTTTTATTATTGAAAACATTGAGCACACATGGAAAAAAACGGAACAAACACGAAACAAGCATGAAACATACATGGAGTAAACATGGAACAAGCATAGAATCAAGAATACGACATCTTGTCTTATATTCCAAAGCTCAATAGCTAAAATGGTATTGCTATCTGAAAGTAGTTAGTTACGTTGCCCAAAAAAAGTGCAAGTATCACGACGCTATGGGTTTTTGCTGCTTTAGAAAACAGATTATCTGCTTTATAGATAATTTATGGATAATAACTTGATTCGTTGTTTTTTTAACCTTCTGTTTAAGGTTTAGCTTTTTTTTCAATTAAGACATTTTTACACCAAGTATTCATTTATCACCAACGGCAGGACCAGACGGCCAGTGCAAGTTTTATTTGTCTGAGTGTATTCAGTACACTTTATTGTACAATGCCCCATTACTACGCCCTAAGTGGTTTTCTTTGTTAAGCTATAAATGCGTTCAAAAGTTTTATCTTTGCGTTTCTCCCCCCTTCTCTGTTACTGCAAAATCAATATCGGAAATCCCTTGCACCCTTGTTTGCCTTCCCACCCTTGCTCTGATCTAATTCCGACATTGTTAATCTGAATATTTAACGATGATGGTATTTTAATTAATTAAAAAAGTTTGTTCAGCTCTTCATTTTTTGATCCATTTTAATTATAAATATTAACAGTCCATTTTCTGATGCCTTCGTTGATAATTGAAATAATTAGTTCATTTTCTTACCACTGAGGTTTGTTGTCGCTATTCACGTCTTAACTCTTCATATGCTAGTGGCGTGCAGGCACGCTAACGCCGTCTAACCGTCAAGTGCTAAGGCGTGCAGGCACGCAAATATTTTGTTTATGAATTAAATGCAGAGGCAACTATAAAATGGAATATAATCGTTAGAATGTCAACATTTTTAACTGTTCCTCTTTTATATGCAGTCGAACAACCTGATGTCGTCAGGGATAGTACTAAATTATCTCTAATATCGCCTGTAAATAGTAGCCTGCAAACCAGTGGCGGCTCGTGCCTTTTGAGTGAGCTAGAGTGCTAAGGTTGAAAAATACGTCTTTATTGATGTTGTTTTCGCTGAATTTTTTTTTTTAATTTCAATTTTTGTATGGAGATTTAGATGGTGGGGCACTGCCCCACCTAACTGAAAAATCTTCATAACAAAAATTGGTTTTTCAAAAAAAAATCGTTTTCAGCTTCAACAACATCAATAACATCGTATTTTTCAATCTTAGCACTCTAACTCACTCAAAAGTCACGAGCCGCCACTGGTTGCAACAGTGAAAATTCATACAAATTCGGCTATCAAAGGTTAAGCTTTTTAATAAGAATATATAAGTAAGTACCAACACTAAAGTCAATCAAATAAAAGTCGGCCCATCTAATGTAAAAGACATACTCGTATCTTCTTATTCTGCTAATCTGCCACTAAACTTATGTAGGGTCCAGCCTTTTTAGTAATTTTGGGAACTTTTTTTTAGTAGGTTTTTTAAAAAAATATCCTGAAACGTATAGGTAATTCAAGAATACGTGATGCTTGTTTTGATTACAATAATTTGGCTACGTAGGGCGTTTCGATGTGGAAAACACTTTTTGGTGCTCCTGTTGAAATCAATTTTACAAGATGTTCAACAGACATGATATTTTTGACTGGTTATTACTCACTTCCCTTTCTATTTCTATGTAAATTAAGCAATTTACAATCACGCCATTTCCCCGCGGTGCAGGAAGAGTATGAAACGCCACACGAATCTGTCTTGGGACGCACTCTTTGATGCATTCACATTTATACATATTTTCCTACGTGCTTTTCTGTTATTCTGAATGTTGACAAGGCCAGACTTAAGTATTTGATTCACTAGATCGTGTCATGTCTTCCAGGAGCTTCTCTGACTTCTTCTTCCACACACTTACGCATATTACATTATCGTGGTACAATCCTACAACGCTTGTAGTTTGTTTCTAAATTCCATTCCTTTTATACTTTGTAAGAGGAACATGATATAATTTTTTCACTGAATTCTAATTCTCGCAAACACATCAAAAAAATAAATAAATTAAAAAATAGGTAGGTCCTCCAAATCCGTGTCGCGGCGCATTTCATTTAGTCTGCTTTTATTATTCCTTTTGCATTTGACATCAGTTCACAGATTCGGATCGGTGACAACACGTGTTCCCGGTCCACAAAGCTGGGAGTTGTTCTCTGGTTTGGTGTTGGTGATCTTAGATGCCTGGCATACCGCTGATGGCTCCGTTGTAACCCCTCCCTCTTTCTGATAAACAACGCGTGCAACAGAAAGAGAGATTACAACGGAACTCCCGGCGGCAGAACATAGCGTGTCCCCAAAACTGCCCCTTATTTCGTGTGGACGCAAATCACGCGTGACACGAAAGGCAACTTAACGACCGTATTGTTTCAGTAAGTACTTAAACGTTTTCAAGAAGCATTTTAATGTTTTGGTTTGATGTCATTCCTGAAATTAAAAACCGATGTGACTTCATTGTATTGTTTTACTTTTAGTCCTCCAATTAAGCAAAGTACTTATATCGGTACTTTCTTGCACTGTAAAGGAATACCTAAGTACACAATTAAAAGATTAATTTTATAGCATTCTTTGGGTATCAGATTTGTTTCAGTTGGCTTATCGTGGCAGACAGCAATCAGACTTTGGTCACTTTCATTGACAAATAATAACAGGAAAGTCACCACGAACCTTTCGAGCAGGGTTGAATAAAATCATCTTTATCATAAACAGAATTCAATTGATCACACCCAGCGACTCAATCTTACCATACCAGCTGCACAGTCTTGACTTTATGCGTTTCCACGTGTCCTTTGTCACGTCCGGTCTTTAGTTATGTGGTTATTTTCTTAATGCTTATTTCCGACGTGTCACTAGTAAAATATACAGTATTCATTGTAATAGCATACCTGCAACAGAGACTCGGTAATCATTTACATAGATTTTTTTTTTTAATAATGCTGTTTTTAACCCTTTCGTACCGTGCGAATATTTGAAAATACATGAGATTTTTTAATTATTTCCTCCCTATATAGCAGTTTTTGTTTTTCAATTGCTCGCATTACTGGCTTTGCGCACTATTTTTGTCATAGCTACTCGGGTAGCCATTTTTATAATTTGAAAGGTGGTTCTTGTGTTCAATCACTTCGATTTTTTTAATGTGTGTTTTCATTGTACAATTTTGAAGTAAATTCTTCGTAAAGTTTTTTTGTATACATTGTATGATTTGTTATTTTAAGTGAAACACGCTCTTAAATACCTAGTTCGTTCAAATGAAATTAGCAATAACACCTAAAGTATAGAAAACAAAACCCACAAATTTTTTTCAAAAATGGTGTTATCAAGCATTTAGTGCAAGCAGTTTTAATTCAGGTCTAAAAGGGTTAGGTAATTTATTTTGGGAGTATGTTTTTAATCATGTATTATTATAGATTTAAAAAAAAAAAATTATCCCCCGCAAGCACTCGGTGGTGAGAATACGTAACAACCCATAATAAATAGTATACTTCACCTCACGAAATACCTATACTTCTTGAAGATTTAGATGGGAAGTAAAACGTTTGCCGCCGAGGGTCTAAACGTGCTGTCAGGTAAAATTAAAATTAAATTAAAATAAATTTTTTGCTTAAACGTACAAAATCAATACGGCTGAGCGAAATTTTCATTCAGCCATACACAATGTTGAGTCACCCATTTTCGTGAATAATTTTACCCAACTCGTGTTGAAGTGACATTCGCACAGTGTTTTGCGATTCAATATCATAGTTTTATTCACAACTACATTATTTACGTATGAATGAGTAAACATTATTGGTTTTTGCATTCCAGGATGTGAAATTAAACATGTTTAATATTTATATGTTGTATTATGCAAATGATCCGACATAAAATCATAGTGAAATGGAATGATGAATTCTTTGTTTTCAGGTAATTTTCTGCTAAGCTAATTTTTTCAATAATTTCTGATTGTTTTACTTTTGATAGTGAATAGTGAATTTGTGAAGTGCAACCAGGCGAGCTTCCGATTGTCTTGTATGAAAACCGGCGCCAAACTCCCCACAGACACCACCGACTTTTATTAGTATACATTAGAGTAAGACACTGTTTTTTTATTTATTATTTGGCTCCATGAAAATTACTTTTTCAGACCACCATGCATCACTAGACCAGAAACAACAAAGTTTATTATTATTAGCAACCAGACTTGAATTAGAAAGCGTTCAACACTCAGTCGTAATCCTTCTATATTTAATATGATTCATCGTATGTAATTGGTTGGTTACGTCTCCAGCTCGCTCCAGCTTCCAGCCATATTGTCGCGTCTGTTATCTGCCGCAGTATATATGTCATCGACTCTTCTCATCTTTCTTTGTCCTGCCTCTTTCCTCCGAAGCACTTCAGCGTCTTGTTTGCTGAACAAACAACAGTCGAGGGATCCGATTCCACAGCTTCCCCTTTCGGAAGATATCGCTGGAGCAATTTACACGTCATTCAGGCTTTATTAGGCGCTAATAGCCGAATTGCTGCCGCAGCCGCAGTATTGAAGGTCCGTCTCGGCTCGCTTCGAGCGTGAAATTGAACCTTTTTATCGAGATTATTTTTCTACTTGAATAAACATAGTACCCGGTGAAGGGGTGATGTTTGCTCTTGGTAGTGAGTAGCGACTGCACATTCTTACGGTTTACAGTCTGCCGCAGTGTTGTAATTGCTTTATCTCCAAGGTGTAATTTTTTTCTGTAAAATATTGAATGTCTCCTGGCCTTTTCCGATTCAAATCCATTCGATCAGCGTTCAAGAAACCTATTCCTCGTAAAGTATTTAATGTAACGGGTTTGCTCGAGATCTTTAAAATTATTTTTTTCTTGAATGATTCATTTTATAAGGAATCATTTCTTGTCATTGAGTGATACCACGAAGCGCCGATGTGGTTTTGATGTATATTATCTTTCTCGTAGTGTTTGTAGTGCTCCATTTTTAACACTTCTGAGAAAGATGAAGCAAGACGGAACACCAAATTTAGGTTAGTCAGGGTGTTCTGTCCACTCCTCACATTAAACCACAGAATGATTTTTTTTAAACATAATAAATCTTATATTTTTATGCATTGGGCTCACGACATGAATATCTCAATTGTACAAGTACAAACTTTGTTGAAATGTTTAGTTATTTTAAATGTAATATATATCTTATACGAAACATTGTAACATAAAAATCGTATATCGCTTGCGCAAATCGAAAAGCTATTAGATTACCTTCACCATCCAATCCAGTCGATCGATAACTTTCTCGTTGCCAATAAGTTAATAATCTCTGTGGCATTTTCAATATATGTTCCTAGCTCCAGTCTGTGGTCTGTGAGTGATAGGGGATATCTTGGGTTCCATAGATAACCGCGGATAACTGTAATGTTTCACAGTGTACAGTGTAACCCTTCGTACGCTAACTAAAAAACAGTGAGTAACCAACTCAGATTTTGTAAACTATCGTAACGTGCCCCATTGTACGCACTGAATGACACTTGAGTACTGAAGTTAAATAATATCTAATTTTGGAGATGTCTTCAGAATAATTATTTGAACAAAGTATGGATATAAGTAACCCATGTAATGAATTTTCTAGACCATTTTCGATTTCCACTTTTTACTTTATAACCGATTGTAATTTGGTTTGGTTGGTTACACCACAAACTGACTGGGATTCGGCCTCTTCCACGAATATTCACCACAGGCTTCGGTCCCTAGCCATTCTTCTCCAACCTCCAGTTCTTACAGCTTCCTGTATTTTCTTCCATGTTCTAGTTGGCTTCCACTGGAGTCTCGAGCCATTCTTCTTCAATCTCAGTTCTCAGATTTTCCTGTCTCGCTTCAATCTTCATTCACGCAGTCAGTAATTTAACTAACTTTCTGAAGAACTTTTTTCATTTTTTATCTGAACATGGTCTCTCTCTACGCTCAAGTCATGATAGAACCCTTGCGATTCCCATCCACCAAGCTACATCATTTTCTCATTCATTTTCAGTACAATCATCACGTCCCTGGAACGAACTCTCCTCTGACATACGGAATGCTCCCTCGGAACATATTTTCAAGGCTAAAGTGAAGAGTTTTTTTTTCTTCTTACCACCAGGCTAAAGTGAAGAGTTTTTTTTCTTACCACCAGCCTAATAATGGTTAATTCCCACCCCATCCACTTTAATTCCTTCCCCTTTCTCTTTCCTCCCTTATTCCGTTTCTACCCGAGTGTTTTGCATTATGTGGAGAACGCTACAATATTATTATAGTACGTTTGTTTTCTGATTAACGGGGAGAGGGACGTCGGAGAGTTATTATTTATTAATTCAAAATAATGATAATATTATTACGCAATACGATAAACATAAAGTTTTTAAATAGAAAAATATTTATTAAATATTTTTAAAATTTACATATTATTATTCGGCTTAGTATCATTTTTCAAAATCTAATCAGAGATATTACTTTTTTCTGACCGTCCGATTGTATGTTTTACAAAATATTTAAAATACGAATATGATTTTTAAAGTGGAGAAAAGTATGTTTAATCATTTATCGGTGCGTTTTTGTAAATAAACATAACCAACGATTTGTAATCCACATTACAAAAAAAAAACTGTTTTTAACTGGAGACATGCCCTCCACTAGTTCGCAATCGCATGTTGACTCTCTGCATAGATTCACGTCCTCCGTAAGTGTTTGCTTGCAAATATTGGATGAAATTTATCTGCAAAGACAAAATTGCCTTAGCCTATAAAATTTTATAGGCGATCGCGCTTATGCTCTTACTTCCATGTGACGGTACTGTTTGTTTGAAATTTGCTTAGTTTGTATGTAAGCTTTAACGTTCATTTAACGATACGCATAGCCTTTTAACTCAGGTTCTCAACAGTTTGGTGTATACGTGAAAATATGGCTCGATTTATGAAGATTTTTGTCACATTTTAACGATATTTTATCAGTCAAATTAGAATACACATATATTTTTTTTACAATTCTTATTAAGGAGAACGGCTGCGGTGCCTGTTGAATGTGAAATGTGAAACAAAAATAAATAAAATACTTCTCATCCGTACTAGATATTTATTAAACCTTTAATTAAAAAAAAACAGATCATTCAATTTGGATGGGTATTTTGGCCTACAATCCAATATTCAGTTTAGTATGAAACAGGCACCGCAGCCGTTCCCCTTGAATGTATTTAAATTAATTTTATATGTATTTCCATAGTATATTATGATTTGTTTGTTTGAATGTATAAATACTCAGCTCTTCGTAGTTGAGTACTAAACTCCCTGATGATCCTGTTCCCAGAGGGTGTGGTTTAAAGCCCGGCCTGGGCAAATAAATATATGTACATAATATATTATCTACATAACGACATTATTAATTATTAAAAAAAGCGGTTTTTCTATGTTTGTTTCTACATATTCCTCATTAACTGTACTTATTATTTTTTATTCATTATATTATTATTTTATTACTTTTATTATTGAAGTTGAATATATTTGACTTTAAGCAATCATTGTGTGGAGAAGCGGAGTGTACATACTGTGTTTACGTGATAATGTTTCCTAAAAGTGTTACAAGAAAATTATACTCGAAAATGTTTACATAATAATGTTACAGAGTTGTTGGAAAAAAGAGAGTGCATAGAGACAAGTTTTGAATTAAAAGTAATAATGAAGATAACATATTTTTTCACTTTAATTATTGATAAATTATCATAGTGATGTACACTCCTCTTCTGTACACAAGCAAATGCTTCAAACAGATGAGTAGCATAAATTCTGAAATGTACAACAAAATATTTTGTGAATCATGAATGAAATATGTACCTACTTAAAAAAATACGCACTTATATGTAATAAAAAAAATTTAAAAAATTAGGTTTGTGTGGGGTTTTTCACATCATCGTGGAACTTAAATAAATTATAATGTAGTATTTTAGTGCAAGAAACTCCCCGTATCGCTCTGCTGAGAGACCACTGTCTAAAATCGAAACTTTGCTTAAAATAGCATGTTTAGTGAACAGATATGTATAGCCAGGTTCTTTTCAACCATAAACGTTGATGACAGTTCCAATTGCTCCGGGAAATTGGTACTTTTGTGCGGCATCACATAAAATAAACATAAATCTTAACGTAATATTAATTTCTTCAATGATCTTAAATTAATTATACAATTTTTATAACCTCTCTCGATTTATAAAACAATGCCATGTATAATGAGAATGTTTTTGTTTTCCGGATTATGTAGATTATTTATCAAAGTGTAATCATTTGACTAGCATGCAAGCGGAAGCCATACGAAGTCCAAATAAAACATCAAACAGCGAGCAGTTGACGCCAATCGACTGAAGCAAGCTATTGCCACTTCCGCCGAAAAGAAGCCGGATCAACTGCCGGGGAATCAGAAAGATAAATATAGTATATAATACAGTAAATACAACATAAAAGAATTATTAATTTTGCAAGTAATGTAACACACAAATATGTAAAATTTATAAATTGATCTCGCAAAAGTAATGTAACATGCCAAGTAGTGGTGGGCAAAGCGGCTCGGTTTAGTGAGCCGGATCACTAAATCAGCTCTTTGTAGTGTACCGGTTCGGTGATCCGGCTCGATTTAACGACGGTTCGCGTCCCCCCGCACCATGCCCTCTCCCACGCTCTTTAAGCCACTCTTATACGATACTTTTTTCGTCCATTTTTCATGTGGATTGTCTTAACAGAGAGCTGATTTAGTGATCCGGCTCACTAAACCGAGCCCCTTCGCCCACCACCAATGCCAAGTTGTTACAGACTTGATCTCACAAAATGGTTTTACCATACTTTCCAATCAGTAGGGAATCAAGTTTCATCGAGAAACGAAATCTTCAAACTGAGTTTCATTCTTTCGCAATAAATCTCCGAGCAGTCTCCCAGGACTACTTCAAAGCTCACCTATCGTAGACTAAAAGCTTTTCAAACGACCAGAATAAATCTGAAAACTATTTTATGGTAACCTAATAACCTCTCATTGAATATTATTCCGGCGTCCTCTTCGCAAAAATAATATATGCATAGGTTGAAAATCTAATTTTCTTGAAAGCTATTTACGGTAACATTTGCTGGTTTTGCTTTTACGAAATTCATAAATAGAACATTTTTGCCTCGGTGTGTTGATATTATGACTAGGTATATATATTTTCAGAAACGTACAGGGTGCTACTAAATATGAAGAATTTGTCACTATTTTCTGTTACTGTAAATTATGAGAATATTGGAGGAAAGAATGCGCTCGCTTGATAAACGAATCTGAAACATGTTTGACAGTCCTGCATCTCTTTCTAACATTTGCAGTGTCAAAATTAACAGTGCAGAGTGTCGAAGTGTGTTCTGACTATTGATGTAGTTATTTCTAATTTTGAAAATTTTAATACATGGTGGAATTCCATTTTAATACCTGCATAATACCAAGAATGCAATTTACTGTCGTCGTTATCTGGCTGTTGCTGAAAATGAGTTTTTCGATAAGAGTACGATAATTTCCTAAGTACACAAAATGTTTGTATTCCTACTCCGCAATCTCTCCGTTATCAAATTTTAAGTTAAATGGTTGGTACCTATTCAAATCATTTTTTTATGATATCTTTCTTATCGACAACAACCTTCTTGCATAGGCTGTGATACTTCTACAGTTATTATTTATCTTTTAGTATGTGTATTCTATTTTAGTGCATTCAGCTGCAAAAAGGTACGATCATTACAAATGAATGTGACGCTCCATAAAACAACAACAAAAGAGAGTTATTATTGTTTTTGTTGTATTTTATTTGGTTTATGTCAAAGTTTTTCTTTTTTGCAGTGTATAGTTAAGTACGGATAAATAATTTTTACTTCAGTTTTTTTATTAAGTTTGTGTAAATTGAGACCTCTACCAGTTGTATCTATAGATTATGCATTATTTGTTATAATCTCAGATAAATTTAACGCCAGTTTGACCCATATACCGACAAATTAGGTAGCGAACATACAGCTTTGTTTTAAGACGGGCTTAAATACGAATTTAAATTTCGCAAACGGAGTTGTGTGTATCCACCAGAAAATCATCGGATAACTTAATATGGAAATCATTCGTTCGTAAAATACAGCTTGCACATTCCAGTTTCTCCCTTATTTATCTCCGCCGGCCATATACTTAACACCTATAACTGGGCTTATCGTACGACTCATTTGGGCTGGTTTGTTCCATTTTGTATTGGTTTGTAGTTTAATACGCATCGTTTCGTTAATTGCTAAGGAGGATATTTGATACATATAATAACGAAAAATAGATTCATCTCTCCGGTAGTGTTACAGGTGATCATATTTTTGATCTGAATTCGCGGAAGAGTTACGGAATATTCCAGTCCTGGTGGAAGAGTGCTCTCCGTTATAAACAAAAACATATTAGAGTGCCTGTTCTTAAACTTCCGATTAAAGGTTCGGTAAATTACACACTGACTCTAACAATAGTATCTTGTCATATCGTTAACTTATTGAACGCCAAAAATAAATGTATATGAGCTTTCGCTATAGGAAACCATTTTCATGCGATATTAAAAATAATAATGTGGCAGTCTTCGATGTAAGAATCTTATTTCTATGGTTGCAGTCCTGACGATATAATCTCTAAATAATCTGGATTGTAAATATCAGATAAGAAGAACGGCTTAAAACTTTAACATTCTAACGATTAAATTTAGTTTTATAAATTCATCTGCATTTAAATATATGTATAGTAATAATAATAATAATATCTTTATTGTAATTAAATTTACCTATAACTAAAAGACATGTATAATATAATAATGTAAGAGTACGGTGTTTTATAAAGTAAAATAGTAAATAATATAATAATAGTTATAGTCGAAGTTTCACATAGGCTATCCTGTGTTGAGGCAGTAATTTTGCAAATTATTTTATAATTTTGAAATACCTATGAATATACACTTATGTTAAGATATGCTTCGTAAATCGTTGAATCAATAATTACGAATTTGGGTGAGTGCACCGGTAAATGCCCTATCATTACTTTTAATCCAATTTTTTACGTTGTGTTTGAATATTTTTTGCGAATCAGATTTTTTTATGCTAACCGGAAGAATATTGTAAATTCTTATCGCAAAGTACCTAAAATTCCGTTGCCCAAAAGTAGTATTAATTACAGGGATTTGGAGTAAATATATAATATATACGTATATATTCATTAGTAAATGTCCACGTAGTACTTTTTGCGTGCTTGCGCGTCTTGACACCCGGCGGTTTGACTGCGCTGGCGTGCCTGCACGCCATTAGCGTTTAAAGAGTTAAGAAGGTTCAAACCATTCGAATGTTAGAAATTGAATTATCTTTGTTTCATTTTTCATGTCCCGTTTTCAAGCCTGCTTACCTATAATTCTATTTTACGTTTGGGGTGTGCGGAACCCAAAATCTTGTTGTTTATTTTTAATTCATTGCACGTAAAATAAACAAGGTCAAAAGCACACACGACACCCACTATTCACGATACCATAGTACCTCGTCCATCGTACCAACAAGGCGTACAATACACGAAGTTTACCATTCGGAATTATCATTATTCTTAATACGTACTCGACGCCAATTGTTATTAGCGAGATGGAGGCGCCTATAATCAAAACAATTGAAGTGTCGCTTTAAAATAGTCTTTATATCTCTATTGTCAGTGTCACCCACAACTTGACAAGCCAAGAGCACCCGACAGTCGGGCTCCCCCGCGCTGCGTTGGTGAAGCTGAGCTATTTGCGGCAGTTATTTATTACAATAATATTTTGAATATCAGTCGTATAATGTATTGGTCGGTTTTTTAAATTTACAATTAATTTTCTCATAAAATACAACGTTAAACATACTCGTAAGACATTAAAACGTCGTATTAATTACATTTTTATGAGAACAAAAATTAGGGGGTTAATGTAATAAAAAATCAAACAGACTTAAACCCTACTTTATTTTGTATGGATAATCGTTGGGTTTATACTCATTTTATAGTTTACTAGCTTTACTACCCGTCTTCGCGTGTGTTTCAACGGTGACCGGATAAATCAATTAAATCAGCACACTTCTTAAAAGTGATATAGAGTCATTAAAGTCATTAAAAAAATATTATTAATTAAATTAGGTTAGGTGAGATTAGGTTTTCAGGCTATTTTTTTTTTTTACTTTTAATGATTTTATATTACTTTTAAAAAGTGTGTCTTTTCAACGCCCTTTTTTCATATTGAACAATTTAAAAATGCGTTATAAACAATTTGGCGTCTGTTCATATTTTATGGTAGTTGAAGTATTTCCAAGCTATTGATTGAAATGACGTTGCAAGTTGCGTTGTGAAAAAAAAATTGTTGCTTCAGCACAGAAAAGGTTCGCTACTTCTGGTGACTTAGCATGGGTGCCCGGGTTCGTGTGGTGAGGTTTGTCCAGGTCCTTGCGACGAATGCGTCTGACCACCAGCTGCGCGGTGGGCCGGATCTGGAGAGGCCGGTTGAGGGAGACCCCTTGATCTCTCCAATCGGACTCTACACATTGCCTTGCACTGCAGTGGGGGTGATGAATTAATACGTTCGTCACTCCTAGACACACTGACCCCCAGATTGCTAACCACCCTTCTTTTTCCTTTCCAGAACTTCCTTTCCCCCGTTTCCTTAAACACAGCATCCCCATTATACTCAGAAACTCCTGTTTATTTATAAAAAAACTTTTTTAGCTTCGTCTTTAGATTCTCTAATTTTAAAAATGAAGTATTTCAAAAACCATTAAAAAAATAATAGCATTTAATCATTCAATGATAACACCTTCGATAAAACTTCATGATGTTTGATGTTAGAAACACGAAAACGAACACAGTGATTATTCATACTACGTACTATCTCATTAGGTGAATTAACTCTATTTCTAATTGCCATGTCAATGGACGAACTTCACAGATATAATTTCAAAACCAAATGGACTTCTCATTATATTGGTGTTGTTAATATTACGCTCCTTTGGGGTGTGGTTCGGCTTTGTTCGCTTTTATATTAATTACTAAGTCAACATGCCGGCATGCTTAAATCCATTTTTGTTATCGTGCCTCGAAGTCATTCCGATTTCGTGACATCAAAAGGTGCAGCTTATTTTAACTAGACAAAAGTTGTTTTTACTTTCACCTGTAATTGTTTAATGGGATAATTGTAGTATTTGTCTTTTATCCTCCTTCTTTCATTTCGCAAACTCGAGGTTAGGTTTGATATATTATATATCGCTGTTGTGACTGATATTATGGTTTTGTTTTTAATAAAGTCCTTGTTTAACATTTATTGTTTAATTAATGATTTCGGTAAATATTAGTCGTGTAGAAGCAGCCATCTACGCCAAATGCAATAATTATGCATCGCACTATTTTAATATAAATAATAATAAACTATTCAATTTATTTTTTAGAACTTATTGAAGTTTGTAAACCTCGTTGTAATATTTAATCATTGAAGAAGATAATATTAACACATCCCAAATGAACCACGAAACCGAAAAAACAGAAAAAAAAATAAAGGCGTAAATTGAACTGGTCTCATTAGCTAAGTTGGTTAAGCGGTTACCCCGGATAGGTAGAGGTCCTGGGTTCGAGTCCCAGATGCGACTGAAATCTTTATATTTTCTGTTGTTTTTTCGGTTTCGTGGTTCATTTGGGATGTGTTAATATTATCTTCTTCAATGATTAAATAATAAAATAGATTGTTCCAACCACCGTTTATAAACAATGGTTGAAACAAAGTATATTTATTATTATTTAGACAATAATTATGAAGAAAAAAAATATGCACAGATGTTTTTATCACCTTTCTTTCATAAATTTGCTGATAAATTTCTATATTATTGTTCTGAATTTCTACTATAAAATCTCTTAATCATTTTGATGTATAAAGTTCGGTTTCTTAAAAAAATTATCATTAATTGTTGTTGGCAATGACAGAACTTTTTTTGGAGATTCCTGCCTATAGCCCCCATACGTACGTACCAGTGGCGTGCAGTCCATAAAAGTTGTAAAGCTATGCCTACCCCAAGAAAAACGAACCATAAAAAGAAGATAAATATAAATGCAACAAATTTCTAACCACAACATTTTTTTTCAGTGAATTTGGTATGGAACTTGATATAGACATTTATTTAATTTTAAAAAATGCACAATTCATACCCGAACTGCACACAGCCCACCTTTGGCCATAGGGAAATGTACGCCACTGGTACCCGTTTACCCGTTTACACAATTACCCGTTTTTTAATGTGCATGCAAACGCAAAAAGTCATAAATTGTCATCCGTTTGAGGGCACAAAAATGTACATTTGTTCAGTTGACGTTAATGAAAACCTGAATTGATTGTAGTCCCATCTCCCTGTCATTATCCGCCAGCGCTGTCGATCATCCTCGGCTTCTCGGCTCCTTGTCTCCTCGCGCCATTATGTCCACAGTAACGAGGCTTAAAATAAAACCCATGCACCCCGCGACTGCGCTGCAAAATGCGTTTCTTTATTTTTTTGTAAAGCGATGGAGGAGGTTAATGTTTCCCGCTGAGATGGATCAGCATTTGTTCAGAGTTGTGTCTTCCTCTGCTTCGCCTCGTTGCCAGAATATTTCCCTAGGGTACTCCAGAACAATCAGCCAAATTCATTAAACATTGCTTAACGCAAAACATGGCTTAACTTCAGTTTGTCTCCATTTTAATCGAGATTGTTTAGGAGTTATTACCTGATCTGTTTATGAGTCGACAACGATTTACTGCCACTACGCACTTTCCTTATAATTGCCTCTTACGAAAGCAATCTAACCTAAAACTCCAAAGTGCCAATGGAGAAACAAATCACCTTCTATAATAACATGTATTTGTTTGATCTGCACTACTTTAATCCGTTCCTTCCTAACAAATATTCATTTCATTCACCAACTGACGTTTATGCGAATGCATCTGGTCATTAGAATGTAGACTGCAATAAATCCCGAACGAAGCAGCGAGTCGCCAAGAGCCTTCCACAATCCACTGAGCTTTGCTGTTATTACATGTATGTTGTACAGCGTCTGAGAAATCTGTTCTCGAATCATCTCCAGCGAGAATATTACAAGTGGGGGACAATTTTCGAGTGCATTTGATGCTGTTTCTATTTCCATTCCGTCTGCCACAGTTCTCCAGCGTTGCCCGACTTAGCTCGCTCTTTTTGGGTTATTTCTCTGTGGAAACGGTACCGGCTTTTTTTCTCTCTGGCTGCATGCTCCGGTCGCTCTGGGCTCTGAAGCCACCGCGAGCAACAAAGATGTTCAGATTACGGACAATAAAATGAAAATATAATGGGACTGACGAATCACAGATCTCGAGTGTATCTTGCGGACGGCGAACCATAAAATTGCTCGCGAATTTAACGCAATTAAAACAGATTCACATTTTTTTCTTATGAAGAAACTCCCTAGCTCTTCGCATTCAGCGGGAGGTACTTTATTGCTCTGGATCTGATGCTGTGAAACCAGTTCTTGACGGTGATTTTTCTTGAGTTATGTTTCCTGCAATCAAATACTAACTACGAGTATTAGAAATAATATTGTTATCCAGAAGATACAACATCTCTTAGCGTAATAAACACTAGGTTATTCCTTTCATTGTTTTGCGCAGCTTCCGTTACATGTTAACATTCATTGACTTTGGCTATTTTCACTGAATTTATCGTTGATATAAATTTTTATCATTTCCAGCTCTGAAAAACAAACAGGTACCTACACCATTTATGTATAGATATATTTTATGATAACGATATTAAACTCACAGAATAACACATCGGCGAAAGTTGAAATACGAGTTCTATGATTTTTCTTCTTATAAATGTGTTGGCTTTCATTTTACACACGAGCAGGAATAGTACCTGCTTACTCTTAAACGGGATATTATTATAATGGTGTTCTGATACCAACCCTTATGGCAGTGACGCATAGAATCAGCAGAGGAAGGACAAACATAGATTGGATGCAGTAGAAATGAAATCCTTGATGTGTTTGAGATAAAAGCGTACTAAAAGTGATTTTATTTTATTTATTTATTATTTTTATTATAAAACATGCAATAATTTTTAGAAAAACAAAAAAGAGCACCCATGTGTAGCTTATCTACTGGTTCTACTATTTAATTTTTTTTTATATAATCTAGAAACTGGAAGAACTACACATGTTTCGAAGACATTGTGGTGCAGCTACTTCTTTTACCGTGTTTTCCATTATTTCTTACCTGGATTATCAGTTGGGTAAATGTTGTATCTAAAATTCAAATAAAACCCTTGGTTATAGTGTCATTGTTGGGCAGTCCATTAGAACGTTTTGATTTTTTCTGTTTGTGTACAACGTCATAAGTGCTCATCCCGATAAAATATCGGCGATGTATAAAAAATATAAGAGATGAACAGAGAAAGGGATGCTTAGATGGTTTAGATTTAAATAATAAAATGTCTTAGAGCCTATGCACGCAGAAAGGATACTGTCGGGAGAATATATGACGCCCGAAGAAGACATGACACGATCAAGTGAATCGAATACTTGAGTCGGGTCATATTAAGAGTATAACAGAAGGAGTATGTATGAATGTAAATTTAGAAAAGCGTGTGTGTGCCAGGACAGAGTCATGTGTCGTTTCATCCTCTATGCTTATTCATTTAGTAAAATTTTAGTTTGTATATTCGCCTCTGTTGCAAATTATATGGTTGTACTTACAAGATGTTATTGCTGAATTTGTTTGTAATACATTAATATTTAATCATTGAAGAAGATAATATTAACATATCCTAAATGAAACACGATACCGAAAAAAAACACAGAAAATAAAAAGGACAGGACCTCTGTCTTAGCGGGACAACCGCTCTACCGACTGAGCTAATGAGACCAGTTCACTTTACGCCATATTCATTGATATCATACATCAAATTCGAGACTTGTCAATATTATCCTCCATTTTAAATCCCATATTATTGGTTTTATGATTATTACAAAGTTCTTCCCGAACACAATTGCAATCTGGATAGTGTCTCGGATATTCGATGTCTTTAATATTTAGTTTGTTGTATTTCATGAAGACCATCTGTTCTATTTATGTACCTACTGTGATGTGTTTTGCATCAGATCTGCATCACTATTGTAATTTGAATTTTAAAACAAAATATGTAAAAGTGCAAATAGGGCGTATACTAAATTAATAAATAAAATGGCGTGATAGTTGGTTTTGTTTAGTTTTATGATTAGTATAAAACTCGATACCAGGCTCGCAGCAAGTAAAGGAGGTGTCGGGTGAATGGAATGAGGTATGATTATGGTATGGTATGGCGTGGCGTGCGGGTGGACGTGCCATAGATTCACAACACACCTAGATGCCAGGCCCTTGCCTTCCTACCATCCTACCTTTCCCAGATTAATGTGTACTGTGTGAGTAGGTACTGTACTGCACTGCTGCACCCAGTTAGTTCCACCTACCAGACCAGACATTCCCTGAGCGACACCGAACCCGCCGACACGACTTTTAATCATTATTCCTGCTCAATCCAATTTTCTTTCATTTTTATTTATTTAGTCACGTTGCATTCTTTATTTATTTCGAACATTTTACATTTTGCCAACACGAAATACGTCTAAGCAAGAGCAAAATAAGTGTTCATTGAAAAGATGCCTCGGAATGGGATGAATGTAACTACTGAATAATTTGATAATAAATAGTAAATCGACAAGATTATTGAGTGTATTTGTTTACACCGATACTGGTTCAAATATAAATAGTTTGGAAGATTCGCCCGTCGTCCCCTCTTATCCCACAGTAGTCTTGCGGTACAGTACTGCATTACACAAGCAAGAATCTTTTAAAAATTATTCTACTGTATGTGTATTTACATTTTAAACTTACGCTGCCCGCGTAGCCAGATGATAGCACTCCGGTGTAAAAAATAATAATACGACGAAGTCAATTCTCACAGTGGCATAATGTTCATTTCAAAATTTGATACGAATTCAAGTTGATTTGTCCAAAAGTCAAATTAGCCCACGCTGCGGTCTGGGGATATTTCGTGATCCGTATAACGACGTCTCCGAGACTCCAAGCCGCGTTGTTCCGTTTACCTGTACTACTTACCTGCAGGCGGCCGATTAACTGCGTCCACGTATCGGAGTAATGGACCTCTAATCTGTCAGGAGATTGATTCAATCAGACGATGGCATTGTGCGGTGCGGTCTGTCGGACCATTAACGAACAATGGAGCAGTCTCAGCCTGGTCTAGGAGACCGCCCACTTACTATCCTGACTGCACCATACCCTTCTTCTCCCGGTAACCTAGGTATATCAGACCAGGTTCGATGAGCGAAGTCCTTACGATGTATTTTTCTATCATTTGCCTCTATGCATTTTATTATGGATATTCTTATAATACCGGCATTCCTGGTCATAATATCAATCTTGTTTACTATAAGAAGTTAAACGGAATCTAATTGGAGTCATACTCGACCGATGTGGACGGTTATGCACGTGATTAAATCACAATTCATTTTCTTTGAGTTATTCGTTTAAAATTGCGTCACAGCATTTCACATGATTTTACAAGTTTTTTTTGTCAAAATCAAACACTAGACAGATCGACACAACTTTGCGGTCGGTCGCGTCGCCACCAGATATAATACGGGATACCGGTGCAAAATAAAGCCTTGGACCTTGGCTTTATCTGGACCAATTTAATTATTATCTGAATATCTGTTTTAATATTGAGTTTCAAAAATAATTCTCATAATACATTTTTTTAGAGTAAATCAAATTTTATAATGTTATTAATTAAGTATTGTTTTTTTATTATTATTGTGACAGCTATTTCGGCGTTCAACTTTAAGTACCTCACAGAATAGAAAATTTATTATCACAATTATTTTATAAGTAAATTGGTTTTACCGGTTATAAATCATTTTAGGCACCGTAAAAATTGATATTGGGTAAATACAATCATATAAATAAGTCGTCTCAACGGGGCCCAGCCACAGTTTCACAGCTGTCACAATAATAAAAACTAAAATACTTGCAGCTATGATAATATTAGCAAATTTGATTTACTTTAAATTTTAAAAAAAATTAAGTTCTACGAATTAAACACAAAAACAATCAATAATTCTCACAATGAAAAGCACGTATAAAATGAATAAGAAATGTTTTGTATGGGGTGTGTTGTGAGGTTGAAGGTAATGAGGAGGGGAAGGAGATGTGTAAAAGTAAAGTGAGGAAGTACCTGGCTATCCAGATCTGGTCACCAAACACGGCTAAAGTCTTTCACCAGGCGATACTGAAAGTATCTACCACTCTGGAGCGTACCGCAAATATACTATATATTATTTTAAATGAATAAATTGTGAAATAACACAAATTAATCAAATAAAATTTACTTGCGCATGCCGGGATTTGAACCCGCGACCTCTGTATTCGTAGCCAAAGATCATAACCTCTCAACTACGGAGGCCGTAATACTGAAATTATCGCGGCTTTTTATAGTTCAAAGTTCATGAATGTCGAAACTTTGAGAATAATGCTTCACCTTTCATAGGTTTTCATTTCCCATTTGTGTGGCTTTATATCATAAAAACAAAACAAAATAAAAATATATTCTCACAGCCGAAAAAAAAACGTTGTGTCATTGTTTGCTCTTTTGGCTACCTGCAAAGTTAACCACATAAAGCTGAAAATTCAGGTGATAGTTCAAAATACTTGTATGAGGAGCAAGTGATTTGTCGCATGCAATGTGTATGTACCAGTTCCTCGAATAATATCACGAAGACTGGATAGAATCTTTGATTATGTATTTAAATTCTGGTCAGAGGTGCAGATCTCAGGGAAATGAGGCTGGTTGGTTACAGTGGATCGCGTATCTACGTGAGCAGTGGGCAGTGGGAGGTGGGCATTGGCTGAGTGGTTACAGTTATTGCCCGCCGACTGCAAAGTGCCGCATTCTGATCCCGTCCGCATACCGCCGCGTACAATCCAACCACCATATAACAATATTTCTTTCAGATAATGCGTATAGGTACTTGGCACACGCCTTCCGTGATGTGGTGCACGAATCTTTCTCTGTTGCTTTCAAATTATTGTCCGGAGAAAGCGTAAAAATAATGCTGTACAGTTCGAGACAAAAACAAGTCCGAAAACCGACTTTTCGAGTTATTACCGTCGCGTCGTTGGATTTGTCACTGATATCTATATATTGGCATAAACACATTCGTTCAAGACAGAAACAAGTCCGAAAACCGACTTTTCGAGTTATTACCGTCGCGTCGTTGGATTTGTCACTGATATCTATATATTGGCATAAACACATTCGTTCAAGACAGAAACAAGTCCGTACACCGACTTTTCGAGTTATTACCATCATTCGTTTTGTCACATTGAGATATATTTATGATAAATAAATAACTTATTCAACCCTGGCACTGAGATATCAGTTTCTCAATGGATTTATAACTTTTTACTACAGACGTTGTATGTTTGAGAAGGGACTAAGTCAGTTGTTCATGTCGTTGTTGTTTTTTTTTTATCAGTGAATATCTCATTATCACTTATTTGGGCTTAATTCTGTCTTGAAATGGTGCATCCATATGTTGCATCCTAGTCATAAAGTAATGCTTTGAACAAAATTATCACAATTTGTGTAAATATGTCTTCCTAACATAATATTGCAAAATGAACTAACTACCTTCTAAAAACCTGTGTCTACTGATCTGACATGCCTCTGATTATTTAAATATCTCTGTAAATATATGGAACACAGAGTTAATATTTAAGGTATTCCTCAGCAATACATTAGTGTATTGGATAACATTATTAAAATATGTAAAAATTTCTCGATCTCAACAGAAAAAAATGTTTTGTAAAAAATTGGGGAAAAATTAGTTAATACATACGTATGTCTGTGCGTTGATAAATTGCCGAGTAGTGCGGTAATGAGCGAGAGGGGTACGGGGTTTCGCTCACCATGCCACGATGCGCGGTCGTCAGTAGTAGCCGGAGGTCTGGCGGCTGTAATGGATGTATCATGCGTTTTAGGTGTGGCCGATGTTTTTTCCTCGTTTTCAACAATATTTTGCTTATGTACATAATGTATTATTAGTATTACTATTTACGTACGTAATAAATGTATACTATTATTTTTTTTAAATTACATACTTCTAAATGTGTACTGAGTGTACAGCACAGGAAGTCGGTGGATTTTCTAACACCGTTAGAGAAGGGTTAAACATATTTCCCTCTTTTCCTATGTTAACAACAACGACTTTGTAATCATAATTATTACGACTACCATTCAGAATAAAAACCCTGATAAAACTGCAAGGAAATAGGCACAAACGGACCCTCTATCATATAATCACAGCGAGACAAGTTCTTTATTTAATCTGCATGTAATAATATGTAATATCTTGAATAGTGTATGTTCATTTTAATTACCGTAGTTCAGTCGAGGAGAAACGAAAGGTTGGCGAAGTACTCGCTATTGTGACTTGCATTTACTTAGTATTTTCTTCCAGTAAAACAGGTTGGAAATATAAAACAAATCGATTTAGAGAAGTATATTTGTTAATATCCTAAAAGACCTGTCAAAAATACGAGCATGTGTAAGAATTTAAGTAGTTTGTCCCCATTGTCACGATGATTCAGGGTTTAGCGTGACACACAAGACAATATGGTAATCCACCAACACTTGTGCGAGTACAATGCCACTCCTGTAATATAATCGGGTTAAACCTCCCCTACTGCTCTCTCCCGCCCCTCTGGCCATCCTGTACAATGTACAACCGCCTACCCCGTGTATTGTTGCCTGTCATCGTTAGTGTTCGTTTAACGGGGTGGATGGTTTCGTCATCAATAGAACTTGGCAAAGCCAGAGAACTATCCACTCCAGTAATACTAATCTACTTCCAGTTATCTTACGTTTTCTTCCTTACATATTTATCATAATTTGTTGAGTCGCTTTTGTCATCAATAGAACATAGCAAAACCAGACTACCATTTTTGTTATATTTCGAGTCTTGTACTACTACTCCGTCTACTATTTTCATTATCTTTATACTTCTTCTACTCCTGGCCTTTTTCTCAGTTTTAAAAAAAATTAATTTATATTGTCTTCCTTGCTTCTTTAGCATAATTTGTTACTTCTGTTTCGCCATCAATAGAACGTGGCAAAACCAGGCTGCCACTCTTGTTATACTTCGTCTATTCCAAGCCTTGTTTTCCAGTTTCCTTATCTTGTCTTTAGCATAATTCGTAGTGCATCTAACTCGTTGGACACGGTTGGTCAGACTGCCTGCATTTGCATTGTGAGTTAAATAACTGTAAACCGTCTGATTATTTGCGATGTTAAAACAGCATGAGCTCTCCCCGATGGTATCGATATGCAAATGGAGTGACACGTGGGTCGTCTAAACCGCGGGTCAACGGGAATCTCGCGGATCAGTCTTGACCACGCCTTATCTTCCGCTTCAACCTGCATCCCACATTCCTGCATTGCTGCACTACTGCACTGCCTAGTGCTGGACCGTCCGGCTTCTCGCTTACTTGTCGTTTCCGGCAGATATCTTATTAATAGACGTCAGGCAGAGTCGGCTTCGTGCAGTTTGCAAGTTTTTTTCAATAGTCTTCGTTGTCTAACGAGTTTGAAGGAGATTGTATTAAAATGGAACCTTACACCCGAAGTACGAGTGTTTTGTTTTTCAATATAGTGAGCGTTTGTTATTCACGTGGTTTATTATTTTTATTCAGTGCCTTTTAATATTATTATAATTATTACAATTCTTTCAATTGAAAGCAACAAGCGTCTAGAACCGGTGTTTAAATATTTATATTAATCATCGCATTGTGCGTACAGCGTCTTATATAAATATGCAGGTTCCAGCTCCGTTTATGAGTTATGGAGTCGACATGCCAGAGAGCTAGTGACTAGTGACACGCTCTCATTCGTTTGAAAGGAATTCAAATACACATTGGATTGTCAGCCCTCGCTGTCCTGGAGCCTAGTCTGTTCCCTTTCCATATCCATCCGTCATTCCCCGCCTGGCGATGCATGTAATGATATATACTAGAGAGAGCGGACTATAGCAGCGTGTGTATATTTAGTAGAGTGTGTGCATACTGCAGTCAACAGTGTGAAGCTCTTAGCTTACCGGGAGAGGTGGTGTAGGTAGGAGGTAGGTACTAAGCGAGCAGCTATTGCTACTGACTATAGTCATAATAGAACTATGCTCAGTATATAGAGAGAAAGATGGGAGCATCGGAGCGCATAATCATCGTCCCCGAGCGGGGGTCCTTGGCCCTCTCCGGAATATTCCTCGAGGTCGGCGAATCTGTACAGGCATATTCTGCTACAATCCATAATCCCACGAGATAAAACCTACTTAGTTGAAGATTATAGAGGCTAGAAAACACCTGCTTCTACTACTTTCTGTTCAGAAAAATTGAGTAAATGCAGAGGTAGAAATTAGATCTAGGGTTGTACAAATTGTATTTTAACTGCTTATTCTTTCGAGAAAAAAATCATATCGCTGCGATAAACCTTAATATATTATCTCGATATAACAGTCGTGACTCGTGGCTGACTAACCAATAACAAGAAGTAATAATCGCTTCTACAAAATATGGGCTATTTTTAGCTGTATTTGTGCACTGTACATATTTAAAATGTTTTGTTCTCAAACATTAAAATCAATAAAATACTCTAACAAAACAACTGTGACTACCAAATACCAATAATATTATTATTTCTTTGGTCGTAGAATATCCCTTCCCCAGGTAGAATGACATAACTGTGATCAATATTCAGTTTGCTTTCATCTTATAGAACCATGTTTCATGATCAAAATGATTATGTGAGAATGTGTTATTGTAATTCCCCCGTGCACGTTTTGTAGCATTATAATGATCCCTATTCATAATATAATATAAATATTCTGTTCAAGAATGACAAAAGGATATATTTTTATTGGTGAGATTCCACATTTTATGTTTGTCCTCGGAAACTGCTTCATTCGCACACGTCTTACCATAAATGCCATTCCGACATCTTTCTAAATGTATTATTATAATAAAGTCGTTTCTATTGCTTTGCTTTCGTATAATGTAAGCTGAACCAGCAGAGAAAGCACTCAGAATCTCTTGAAGTACCATATTAAAACCAAAATGTAAGATGTCGACCTAAAACTCGTACGAATTTCTCTACTGCAGCTTACCAAAGAATGCTGTAATTAAGATTTATGGTAATTGGCAATTCAAGACAATTTTGGTATTATGTAATATTCGTTGAACCTCGATATCGTTTTTTTTCTCAATTAAACTGTAGATATAAAAAATCCCTGAACAAATTCTCAGCGCCCCATTGAACTAAGAATCTGTTATATTTTTTTCTTTCGTTTTATTTTATGTATCGGGAGGGGTTTAATGACGCATTTACGTTTTCAGTTATTTTTCTGCTCAAGGTTAGGTATATTATTTTTATTTAAAATTTATCCATTACACTGAACCCTCGATTATCCAAGTCAATGAACAGAAGATTACCGGATAATTCACTATCGATTTACCTTTTTGCACACTTCACTAAAGGACAGGGGTAACTAAAGATTTAATCATTTATATTTATCCTGATATAGTTGTTATTCCTTCACCACTTCATCAGCTGTTGTATGAAGCCAGGTAAAGAGACCCACTATCAATGAGAATTCTACGATTTTTATTCATTCGTGTTTTTTTCTGATTTTGACGTAAGAATGTTTGCTGCACGTCTTTTTCAAAGGCTCTCGCCCATGTCTGTCTTTTTCTATAGTTTTTTTGTTTAACTTTTGGTAATGTCAGGTTTTTTCTCGTTCATGTCTACATTATATATGTATGATATATTTTTGCTGTTTATCAAACCACTTGTTTTAATTCCGGGTTCGCTCGAGAATTCAACATATCTTTTTAGATGTCTTAGTTAACCATATGGCATCTTGTCTAATTTTTTAACAGTTAGACAAATATTGTTAGGTTACGAATAACCTGACAATATTTGAAAATCTCCTACTGCCCTCACGGTAAGCGGAAGATGTTGTTTGTGTCGTGATGGAGGACTTAGCCAGCCGAGGAATTGAACTCACGACGCCTGGGGAAGACCCGGACGCGATGTCAACTCAGCCACTGACCGGTCATATTTATGAACTACATAACTCATAATAGAAGTAAGCTGAAAATAGTTCGATTGGCTTAGAAATTCAAAGCGGAAAACGATGTTAAAATTTCGTAACGCTTGAATTCGCCGATGGAGAAATTTTGCTGTTTCTGACTTCACACCATCAGATTTTCCGAAAATATTTCTGATGTCATTGAAACTTTCAGTATTCCTCCAAGTTATTTTTTCTCATTTTTTTTCTACCGGAGTAGTGTATCTTCCTTCATACAATATCAATAGTTTTAGAATAGAATTACGATTTCACACTTTCTTTTTTTCTGTTTTCATTGAATATTTTTTGTCATTTTGCCATCTCCACATGTTTTGACACTATTGCATAAACACATTACTCGTTTTTTTACACCACCGCGCAACACAACTGTCCCATGTCCCGGTGACTTGTTATTATTTTGAGCTCATTTTTTGCGATGCGTGTTCGAACACACAGCTTTCCTCGGAGAATTTACACCGCGACCTTGTCTATATACTAATATTATATAGGCGTGCCGCTGATAACTCCGGTATAACATCTTCTTCCATCTCATAAACATACGCATGCGACAGAACGAGAGGTTACAACTGACCTCTCAGCAGCGAGACCATATTACAATGCATCAAGTTGTAGTGCGTGGTCTGATGTAAATGGACCCCGGTAATAATGTAAAACCGGGTAGTACGCCCCCGCTTAAAAGGTAGCGGGCCAGTACATACCTGACTACATATTTATTATGTGGTTAATGCAAGGCCGCATTAACGATTCGTTTGATTTATGGCCAGTGTTCCAACTCTCCCCACGACATTCTTTTTGGCTCGTGAATTATCTTTTGAAATTGAAAGTCTCTTCGTCCAATTTGGCTAATACAAGTTAACTGCAAATGATTTATGAGCCGGCGCCATAGATTGAAGGATATCTCCAGATGAGTAAATCACTGTGAATTAGGGCGAAGGGAATGGGATAATGAGAGAAGGACGAGGTGTACTAATGTGACAATGAGAGAGGACGAGGTGTACTACGCCAGGTGATTGCTGGTGGAAACATGCATCTAAAGCATCTGTACGATAAAATTATTTGTAAAAAGTGATTTTTTTTAAATTGCTGGTATATTTATATAATTTTTTTTTTCCAAAACTTATTAAAAAAATTCAAGGTAAACTTCAACTTCGTACGAAAATTCTACTTGTTTTCTAACCATGTAATTTTATAAGTCTTTAAAAGTTTTTTTTATCTCGCGGATTGAGTAGCATATAAGTGTCATTTGTTCAAGTGTATAACGATCGAAGTTGACATAATATCTACACTTGACAGTTTGACAGTCTTGACGCCAGTGGCGGCCCATTCATCTATGACCAAAGATTAAAGATAGGTTGTTTGTAATTTTTCAAGTTAGGGTATGAGTTGTGCATTGAATATTTTAAAATGACCTATTTAGTATTTTACTATTTGTTATATAGAAATAATTTATCAATTTAAAACGACAACGACTTTAAAAAAATTACACATTTATGAAAAAAGTACATTTTGTTTTAAAAAAAGTACTAATATTTAATTTATAGTTTCGTTTTCTCTTAGGGTAGGCACAGGGGTTTGAAATGGGACCAAGGATTTGCTTTAGTTCATGCCTATCCTCTCATTGACCTGCCGTTAAAATGGTGTCATATTTTAGTCAACGGATTATAACGCATTATCGTCATTGAGTAGTTTATCTTAAAACAGTTATAATATTTTTTTATACAATAAATATTATGTTTATTCAACTACAAACTTAATAATTATTTTTCACCGTGGATTTATTCTCTTTTGTTTTTGTGATTTTGGTTATTATTACCTGTAATACAATCATTTGTTTAATCTGATACTCTGTTAGTATTTAATCCAATCGGGCAATTCAGAACGGCGAACGATCCGAGTACCGTTTCCCATACTACAGTTAATTAGATTTAATCTTATCGTTTATTGTGAAGCAATGGCATTATTTGTATCCGTTGAACAAATTAATCAATCGTTCTGAATATGGTCTGCTCTCGTTTTTCATTTCACTGGCCATTCTATCTTTAAGCCTAGTACCCACGCACGTTCTTGCCCGATGGTTTTGCTCGATCGAACATGTCGACTTGGAAGCATGCTCGTCGTTGTATCCACACGCTCGAGCAGCGCGTCACAAGACGCTCGGTCAAATCGTAGCCATGGATGACGACACAGCACTGGCTTTATTTGCATTCACATCTGCAGTCTTGCAAATAAATGAATGCAAGTTTATCATAGGCGGCACTCTTTTTTTTGCTAATGACTGTAATCAATCCGCTGACTTTGTATTTCAAAAGCACTCTTCTTCACGATTTTTTTTTCACTTTTATTTTTTTAATTTCTTATAAGTTACATTTCAAGTATTCTCGGTCATGTATCAGAAAGGACGAGTTCTTGTGACTGATAAGGGAGTCGCGATCCTTTCTTTGGTAGGTACACAATATTTAATTTGCTTCTATTTATAAAATATTTTGTATAAAATATTTACATAAATGAATAAATTATTCAATGAAATCGCGAGGATAACTACAACTATCCATTGGGTGTTGTGTAGGTTCCATTTTTTTTTCTCCACTAGGTAATTATATCGGCGAAGCTATCAGTGAAATCACTATTTCGATTAATCTTTACTACGAATCGGTTTTCATTATGAAAACCAAAAAATATGCTCTGCATAAATTGAACCTTTTCCTAGTAATTTCTTTGATAAGAACTAAACTATTAAATACTTCATTTTTCATTAGAAAATTATGAACGCGCATGTCAGAAACATTTTTTAAATACTGATTTATAGCTAAGATTATTTATGCAAGATTCCCTTCATTAATTTTTTGTTTTCTTACAAAATTCTTCACAAAATAAATAACAACCGCTTTTTCGCTTACAACAAATATTTGTAGACTCCGCTTGCCAAGCGAATTTTATGCCTATTACATGTATTCGTTGTAACATAAGACACACAGCTTGTAACTATTGTAAGGATTATCTACACGTTAAGACATGCTCGAGCGAATTTTTATCGAACCATCGAGCAAGAATCACTGCTCGATATCGAACGACAAAGTATCGTGCGAGATGGTACACAGTTACACACGTTGAGACATGTTCGAATGAGCGTAAAGCCACCGAGCAAGAACGTGCGTAGGTACTTAGCATTAGAGATAAATGCTTTCTCGTAGATGCAATTATCCAAACAATTTATGAAAAACTTATTTTTTAATTTTGTCATTCAACATCGTCATCAATATCATGATTACAGAGTCCTCTTCCTGTTTCCTGTCAGAGAAGGTTGCAATTGCAAGGCTCCTCTGTGTTTTCGATTAAGACTGTACCTGGACTGTACTGGACACTGTTGTTGGATGGATGGACTTTAATGAATTTATTTTCTATGAGTGTCAAATATTTATACGTATTACTGTTTCATATAAATGTAATACACATTCTAGTTAGATAGCACATGATGTAAAGTGCAAGCGATATAAAATGGTGGAGAGAATGATTATAAATGACTTGTAATGAAATTTTAATTATTAATTATTTTTATTGAGATTTAAAAACCTCATTTTAATATTTAATCATTGTAGAAAATAATATTAACACAACCTAAATGAAACATGAAAACGGAAAAATGACAGAAAATAAAAAGATTTCAGTCGCAATTGTGTTCCTTGGGAACTTTGTAATCATTATAAAGATAGCTGCCAATAATATGAGATAAAAAATGGAGAATAATATTAACAAATCTTGAATTTGAGATATGATATCGATGAAAATGGCATTAATTGAACTGGTCTCATTAGCTAAGTTGGTTAAGTGGTTGCCCCGGATAGGCACAGGTCCTGGGTTCGAGTCCCAGATGCGACTGAAATCTTTTTATTTTCTGTTGTTTTGTTTTCCGTTTTCATGTTTCATTTAGGACAATTTAGGTTATGTTAATATTATTTTCTACAATGATTAGACTTGTAATGAATTTGATGAGGTTTGTCACCCAAAAAGACAATAATGTAGAAAATTAAACAGTAATAATCGTAGGCAATGAATGATAATGTAGGTATTGAACTGAAGTCAAGAATAAACTTATTTGGAAACCGAACCATCATTCATTTTTTATCACTTCGGTTCTCCGCTTTTCAAGTATCATATGTCTGGGCCGACCAACTGGACTTCTTCCCTCTGGATTTACCGATTGATCTTCTAACTTGGTCCCTCATTGTGGCTCCCGCTACCCTCAACATTCTTATTTCGGAATTCATCTTTTCTAAAAATCATTACAGTATGAAAAGTTTTCGGTTGGAACATTTCAGTCACCGACAGTTCCATCTTTAGGGAATGTGGTATATTGTTATTTTATCCTCGTGGCTTGTGGTCCAGACTATTTCCTCCACATGATAATAATGACAAAAGTGAGATACGCGTGTTGGGCGTTCCGCATTATAATAAAATACTCGTACACGACACGGCCATTTGTCTTCGGCCAAACCTGATTTCGGATATTGGTCGTAAATGCCAGGCTCTGCCAAAGACCATGCTCTTTTTCAATTAGGTGTTGTTAAACTTTTTTTTTATAAATAATAACAGTCTTTTTGGCTACTTAAAGTATTTGCGTTTTGCCTCGGAAAGTTAAGTATAATGTATTATCTGAACCATCGTAATTTAAGATTGGTCCAATTTTGCGTCAAACTTAAAATGAAATTACTATTTTTTTATCTCAAAAATCCTGAAATTTTGGCAAGGTCAACATTATTATTTTTTTCTAGAGATTACATATTCTCTTCAGTTTGTGAACGTGGTATTTGGAATCCCGGATCCTGGTTAAACCATCTAAGTTTAGGTTATCAATTCCGCCAAGATTTGAATTGAAAACTATCGACGTTTAAGAGCTTCATATCTCGTGGTGGAAATAACATTACGAACTGAAAAAAATTGCTTTGATCCAGAAATTCCAGACAGAAAAAGCTGTGCAAATCTCGTGACGTCAGACCTCACCATTCGAGGGTTTTTGCCGCTTCGGATGGATATCAAGGTATATAACCCGAGGTCAATGCACGAGTCTGAGCTATTTTTTGCCGGTGCCTTCGTTCAAATCCTTGGTCTATCCCAGATCAACCTGTCTCCAAATGTTTCAGTTTTTTCTTCCAAATCAGGTCCCGATCGGCCTCATTTGAAGTCACTTTTTTACAAGTTGTTTTCGGTTTCACTGAAATATCGTTGATCGCACTCGGCTCCCGACTAATTTTAATTTGCACCGTGACTCACGCCAGAAATTCAACCTCCAGCATGAGATTGTTATGTACCTACTCGGAGTAATTTATTCATATGTAAATATCGTCTCAGCAGAGCTGGTAACAATATTTTCGTGCCATTCATGTTTTTAAGATTCCCATACAACGTTGCCACTTTGAAAGGTTTGCTTTTATCCACCCCGGTTTATCAAATTATTTCCATAATTTTATGCAGATTTTATTACATTATTGAAAGGTCAAATTTTTTTTTTCTATTTTCTTCTGATATGTATTTTATGCATTTAATTGACAATAAAATGATCATACCATCAATACATAGGTACCAACATATTATATACTAATGGTATTATCTGTAAGCATGTGTGCAACAGACAGCAATAATAATATGATGGTGATGGTGGTGGTGATAGCCTCTCTACATATATTATATTATAAATATACGAGGAAGTTAAGTTTAATGGATTGGTTTCAATGGATGCTTGTTTTCTTGTTGCAGATGACATCAAGAAGGTAGCTGAGCATCTGGTGCACACAGCAAAGGTCAAGGATTCCTTCGACAACATCTCGGTGGTAGTAATCTTCCTACAGGACCCGCATAAACTCGCGCAGAAGGCGACGTGGCTGCTCAAAAAGTTTGCTACGATGGACGCCAGGTAAACCAACTTTTTTTTCTCATCCTTTGAAAGACCTGCTGATCCTTTTCCCACATTTTTTAAGAGGCAAGGAATATCTTAATCATCTTGGAGTAGGATGTCCAAAACAGATGCAGATGTGAACATTACCATTCCATTCTCCTTGATTTTAACACGCCATCTCTTTCAAGAGGCTGCTATAAACAAAGAAGATTCTTCAATTTTATTGCAACAACTATTGTAGCTTATAAACCTCATTATACTCATTAATCATTTAACAAGTATCAAATGAAATATGAAAGAGAAAAGACACAGAAAACAAAAAGGTAACGGTCCCATCTGGGACACGACCAAGATCCGGGACCAGATGGACCAGGATGGAGAGGTCCTGGGTTCGATGCGACCGTTATTTTTTTTTGTATCTTTCCTGTTGCATATTACATTTGAGATTTGTTAAATTTTCAACCATAAATTTTTTTTTAATTTGTTTATTTTGTGTTCACCGCTGTAAAGATTTTATCATTTTCTCACTTGGCTAATTTTTAACTGAACTTGAGAATACTTATGATTATAAGTGCAACTTCTGGAGTTGATTTAGATTTATTTATGAGTGCGTATATTAGAATATAATTGGCGTTATATAAACAGGGTCGGAGAAATGCTCAGATAAGGCAGGTTTATCTGTCGTGTACTGGACAATGAATAACGATATTCTGTTTGAATGCATATGCCATATGTCTCGACAAGCGGCGCTTACATTATATCATTTAACAATCTCCTCAATCAACTGCGTCATTATAATTGACAGCATCGTAAATATTCCAGTCAGGATAAAGTCAATGTGTGTGGCTCATATTCCACTGGATGAAGAAATCACTCGATGCAAATATGGCGTGAAATTATGTTTTTGCGTAGTTTCTCGTTTGCTGAAATGTCATTATATCTGTCCTCCCTCTTTCATCCGACTGCTGTTGCATAAACCGCAGGCAAGTGAAACAATATCTACCAGAACAAGGTTGGAATAGGAAATTTTCTTTACTTCAATATCGAGTTTCCCGCTGGAATCAGGCAATGGCGGCCGGCCAAAAAGGTAGGCGCGGGATAAAGAGCACTTTCGAAACCAAAAATACTCGGCATTCGTTTTGATTGTTCGGCTTTTATTCGAACTCGATACTATAAAAGATTACCATCAATGCATCTTAAAGGAATTGTCGACCAGCATCTGGATCTAGACCATGACTACTCCCACACTACACCAAAACGTCTTGTGGGAACTGAAATAAATCGATCACCTCGTACAATCATAATGAAATCTGTGCAGTTCAAATATGGCGCGCTGTATTCACGGGTAACGATACGACCTTGGTTCTCGTAACCTCTAGTTCTTAATTAAATATACGCAACGACCACACGAATCCCGCCACTATAATATCGAACATAACATTCGCCCACAAGATTGCACAGGGTTCCAAATCTAGTGTTCATTCTTGAAAAAGGTCCTCCACATAAACTCTATTATTGTCAAACAAGTTCTATGTGTAGATAATCTCACTGAGATTAGCAAACTTTTTGCGTGCTGAAAGAGCTTGAAGACACAACTAGAACAGGCTGTTTTTCTTGTTAGGAATATAACGATACTGCCTTTCTTTGACATTATTATTTTTTTCTTAGCATTAGTGGCATTTATAAAATGTCCGTTATGATTGTCGGAATATGATGATAATTATTGTCTTCGTGTATGCTCTACATATAGAACTTGCCTACCGTATTTTAATGGCTCAATTCTTGCGAACATCGCGACAATATTCATGTACGAGTATGATAATTTGTCAAAACTGCAAAATTGTAAAATTATTATTTCTATCACATCTTGGCAGTTTTATCTTGTTTCCCATAAATAATCAAATTTTGCATAATTCTGTAACTTTCCAATTCCTGAATTATTTTACCTCTCGGCTTTGCTTTGCGGGTTCATTAATATTACCTATGCTAATTTTGTCACGTGCGCGGTAATAATTGATATGATGTCATTTAAATGATGATTCACTCATGAAAAAAAGCATTACTATCATCTGCCGGCAAATACCTAATAATAATTTGTAAATCTTATTGACTATTGATCAATTGAGAAGAATACACATTGCACGCTGTGTCAGATCTTCACAATGGGTGGTAGAAGAATGCGGAACCATCGAACAGTGAGCTATTGCTTGTCTCCCCGCGCACGTTGTTTAAATTCCATGATTCCAAACTGATCGCTTTACTCTTTACTGATTAGACCTTGAAACTTTCAGTTTCGATAACACGGGCGGCGCCCAGACGAACCGGTTCCACGTGAACGCCAACAGTCAGGACGTGCCCTTCTCCAAGGACGGGCTCCTCTTCGAGCTGGACGGCTTCAAGAAGCAGAACGGCTCCGAACCAGAAGATTCCTTCTTCGCCGAGGATCGCCCCACCAACGGGAAGAGATCCTCCGATCACTTCGAAGAAGAGGAAGATATGGATGACGAAGACGATGAAGACCTGGGACCGGAGACGGACGTGGACGCAGCCGATGAGGTGCTGATGTCTCCCAGCCTGGCGGCGGCCAGGGCCCTGCTGCAGGCGGGGGTGGAGGGGGAGGAAGGGGCCGAGCAGGAACCCAGACAGGAGACTCCCACGCCGCTCGCTGAAACTGAAGGTGAAACAGGTGAGCCTCAGTCTTACTTTAATGACTATTATTACCGAGTTGATATTTCATGCATTGTTGTCGGTGTCATGCATTTACAACAGACACTAAAGACACGATCCTTCACATCGTCCTCGTTCCAAATCATAGTGTTATAGTAAAGTTCTTCCCACGTTGCATTTGATCATACCTTTCTCTAGTAAGAGAGAGGGGAAAGTGGTGATGATGGAACGTCCACAATCCCATTTCTGAGATTCAAAAACCTCAATCTAGACATGTATCAACTTGTTTTGTATCCTGAGGCTAACATTGTTTTCGTCTTTCATCAACACACCTTTCCATCGGCGCTATGATGCAAAGACAATAATGACATATTGATTTCCTGCGCGTGCACCGCCGTTCGCTGTAGAATGCACTTACACAATTTCAGGACGCCGGAGAAGGATGGCTGGGAGAGAATCCAGGCCGTCCGGTCACACTATCCTGGCCTCTAGCGCTAGGTAGCCACTATAGCCAGTCCAGCCTATTGCCGACGAATCAATAACTAGGTAGTAGGTGGGCATTCGTTACTAAAACAAAAAGAATAATCCACCCCGAAATATTGCGTCATTCAAAAGAATCTGCTTGCGTAGATAGGTAAGTATGTACCTCCTGCTATTTAGGTATCCAACTGCTATTCTATGCCTCCATGTTCGGTTAGGTTAGGGGAGATGAATGCGATAGGTAATTATGTGCCTTTATTGCACAAATTTTACATTCGTGACAAAACAAAACAATAAACAATGTTATCAAGATAAGCCTTTCGTACGGTAACATAAATGTAGGTACCTAATGCGTTTGATAATAATTGTTGCTACAGGTTTCAGGTGCCTCTATTAGGTTTCCAATATAAAATAGTTCATTTCATACTATAAATTAGAATTTTATACAGGTGATACAATCAAATATTGCTGTAATTTATATCGTATTTCCCTCGTACAAAATAAGGCAATATAGCCAAAAAGCTATGTAAATTACTGTTCTGGCGGTAGGTACCCGCTTGTGTATGGGTGAACTGGCTGGCTGGCGACTGGTGCGCGCGCCGGCCGCCGCAGACAGCTGCGTTGCCGGCGGCCGCCTCAGTCGCTCGACGGAAGCTTCTGTGTTGTGTCATGTGTCGTGTTTTCATACATTCTCATCTGTGTACTCATTAAGCCGGCAGTGAAATTCTACCGTTTCAAGTTATTTAAATTTTGTGATTTTACTTCCTCAATCCATCTAAAGTGACCATATTCAAAATCCCAGTTTCTGCATCCAAAATAATGGTTCGTAACTCCTCCGTCTATCTTTCATCTCCGTCTGTGTATGCTGGTGTGAAGTTATTTTAGGGTTTATTATGCACCGCTCCAAAAATAGACTTATTTCCAATGAATGGCAAAGCATGAGGTATGCATTATTTTACCGGCGGTACTCTCTTGTCACTTTTACTGGACTGCATCGCCATTTTATCGGGGGCGCTATCGCACACTGAAAAAGTAAAGTTGCCGAAATATTTTGCAACTTGTCTAGACGGGTCCGCACGACATGGCGTTACCGCCTGCTTATTTACTTCAAAACGTATACAAGTTGTTCAAAATAAAGTACCCCCGTATATTTCTATATCACCTATTTCAATTATTACTGATTTATTGCAACAAAAACTTTCTTTTATCAAAAGTTTACGGCTTTCGAGAACTTTTTGTCAGCTGTCAAACGCGTGCTAACGAACCCCTCCTTGAACTGAACCGCTCAAATTGCACTATTTTTTTCACCGCCGAATCTAAATGCGCATTTAATCATTTTTATCCAGTTCATAAGCATTATCTGTGGAATAATATTCTACCATTCTATTATTTTTAAATAAATATATAACACCTGTTGGCCTTATAATCACGTTCGCGACGAAAATAAGTTATGTGAGTTTTGCACAATGATCGTTTGTATTGTTTTACTGCAGTATAAAAGTAGAAAGGTCGATGTTTAACACAGTCGAGATGAAGATATAAGAATGTGCAAGAAGTATGCAATGTGTCAAAAAGGCGTGTCCTCTCCCGCTCCTGCGCCCCTCGCGAAAGAAAGATAAATCACCCCGACTGCGGATGGGGAAAACCAAAACCTATGATTAATCCAATAAACTTCGGGAACATTCTCACTCCGATTTTGTACTTCTATCAACGATTGAACGGTGTTATTCTTCGCACGTAATTGTTTTAAATGGACCCCTTCTAGGCGTGGAGAATTCATAAAGGCATAATGGCACTCCTTTTTCGTACACTGAATTCGTAAGAATTTACCGGAAATCTTCGTGATAGTCGACTTGCTGCATTCTGAATATCGAAATAATATTCAATCTTCTTGTTAAAAATGTGTTCATTTTATGATTACAGTTATCTCTGGATACAAATTTATCTTCAATTAAATCTCTTTGATGATAATATAATATATATCTTTGTATAATGTAAATACAGATTATTGAAGAAATCTCAATCATAAATTATTATGATTTTTATTAATTGACTTTCTTTATTGTATGCGTAAATATGCCTCCTCCTATATAACTGCCGATGTATAGTAGAAATTGCACAAATATGTCAATAATTTCGTAAAAAATTCGTAATCAGACATTACCATTATTCTGACCAATTACTTATATGATAAGACCACTATCACAGCTCTATTTTTAAAGAATTTCTCATGATTTTATTAGATCATCACAATTATGAGATCATCATCATAAATTTAATGTTTATTTTTCTTGTTTTAACCTTTTTTATTAAAATGTGACATACCTCATTACACTTCACAGCAAAAACTAAAATAACTTTCAAATGGTGGTGAGCTCGGGTGTCATGATTTGACCGTGTTGTGTTATGTCTAGAATTTCTAGATTAGGATAACTATATTCAGCTTGCAACAATATTTCCATCGTGAGCTGTGGACCTTTGAAATAGCCGTTTAACTCTCAAAAACAATACTCCGTATTGTTAGTTCTATATTTTCAATTGTTATATAAAATAATAGTGTTCATATAAATTATAGATACTTTTTTAAAAAGAGTTTAAACTTCGGCCAAGCGGAATAGTAAAATTATATAATACCGATGTACAATGATTGTACGTGTAATTATAGTACAACTTTCGGATAAATAAATAGCCATTTCCAAGCCTAAATATTTTGCCCATTTATTGGAAACTGTCAGTTGAACAGTAATAAAGAACTTGTGTTTGGCATTAATTTTTCTTTACATGCACTCAATTTTTAGTAGATTTTGTCATGACAAATGTTTAACTAGGAATTAAATTAACTTATTGAAAAAGTTTTTTTTTATTAAGATAACACAGATAACATCATAAGTGCACACAGAGGATACAGCATTGATTCCGGTTCCAGGGACGGCTTTTGAAAGAACATTTTTGTGCACTTTTAAAAACCGTCTTGTGCCAGTCCTATCATCATGTAAACATTTTTCGAACATCATTTTCTTGTAACACTTTTAGGAAACGTTATTATGTAAACGCAATATATACACTTCGCTTTTCTACACAAGCATTGCTTAAAAGAGAAGTGTAGTATTGTAAATTAAATAAAAATATTTTTAGTATCTATAATAATAAAAAAAAAGTTGAAAACAGAATAAGAGAACGAATAGTGGGAGGTTAGGTTAACCTAGCTATTTAAATCTAGTCAATAAATAGTGATAGCACTTTCAGAGAATGTTTAATTTCTGAATGGTAGTTATTCATTAGGGTGATATTCGAATTGTCTTATTTAGAACACTAAGGGTGGTATACCGATTGGCGTAAGTTACACTAGGCCTTGTTGGAAACAGTGGGGTTGTGCACTGAGATGTGATTTATACTACATTATAGGTAAATGAACGCTAAGTTTGAAAAAAATGGTTGTAAATGATCAATCAATGTCTTTTACATAGTTAAGTATGTTATTTGTTACTAAACAGCTGTTTCCGTTTTCAGTTTTCGATGCAGCGCTGGTGGACAATGTAGGTGAGAGTGGCGGCGAGGACTCTGAAGACGAAGACGAGTGGAACTACTTCAAGGGAGATAAGAAGGACGACGCAAGCCCTCAGCTACCCGCTGCAGACACGGAGCCTCTTCAACAGGTAGGGTCTACATCCCAATTAATCCATCAGCCAATCCCCGTAGAACCAACCATTCCCGCGAGGTTTATATCCAGACCAACAATGTTCGCATGGTTGAATCGTCAACCCCTATAGCACTAACCATTCCTGCGAAGTTCATACCCAGACCATTGATGTTCATGTCATCCCATTCAATCAACCCCATCCCTGTAGAACCAACCATTCCTGTGAGGTTCATACCTAGATAAATAATGTCCATATTATAGTTGGCTTACTGCCAAAGTCCTCAACCATAAAACCATATATGTAGCACCAAAAATGGCATACCTCGCTTGTGGCACTGTGAAAATTTACGTACCGCAAGACGTGGCTAACTTACTCCACTTTTTTTTCTTTTCATAAGCTAAAAGAGAAATAATGTTGGTATTCTTGATTCACCTGCACAATAGATGGCATTACCTTTACCTACGTCATTGAGATAGTGGCCAAGTACCTCAACAAGCACGACTTTGACCTGATCTGCCGGGTGCATCAGGTGGTAGAGGACGGGTATGAGTTCTTTGCCAAGAAGCAACTGGTACTACAGGGAATTCGATAATGCAGGAGCAATGATGTCAGTGGACTACACGATGAAGTGCTCCTCCGGATCCTGAAGCCGGCTGACAAGCGCCTGGCGTACGTGCAGACCAACACCAATCAGACCCCTCACGCCACCAGGGGCGTAACCAAGACAAAGAAGATTTTGAGGGCCCTCTGGATAAATCCCACCGGCCATCATCCTCCCCCGCCGCTCCACCCTTTTAAGAGTGTTCTGTGTTATTTATCCTAAAATATGGATAATAATTCTTTGTCTTAGCTTAAATACATTCTTGAATATAATGGAAGCAGTCACTCTATCATTTGTATTAGCGTCTTGCAATATTAAATACATTCTTGAATATAATGGAAACAATCACTCTATCATTTGTATTAGCGTCTTGCAATATATCGTGAGGAATAAATACAGTTAGCTTTTTTTTTTTTCAATTTAACATTAAATTTAGTTTTGATAATTTAACTTCATCTCTTTATATGGTCTATAAATAATGTGTAATGATGGCCTGTCCAAAAAGAGAAAAAAAAATAAATAAAAATAATAATAATAATAATAAATTCGTAGAATAGACGTAATATAAGAATGGGAAGTAATATTTGTACAGCGCCCCTGAGGTGATTTCTCACAAAAGCGGCGCTATAAAAATCATCCGATTATTATTATTATTAGTGAATTTTTCGAAAGTGGCGTAAATTAAACTGCGGGGGCGTAAATTAACCCCATCTTACGGCACCCACATAAAAAAAACATGCTTTGACAGAATTGACCCTGATTTTAAAATAACTTTGATGCAGTTTGTAAAATACCAGCGGTACAACAGTGGTTGGAAACTTTTTTGGACATTTACCCAATTGTGTCTTTTATACAATATCTTAATTAGGGCTTTTTCATGCCCAGATTAACTAATTACTAATTTTGCAGTAAAATTATTTGTTTAAACATGCAGGTTTTAAAAGATTTTACAAAGAATTTGTAATACAATGAAAAAATGAGTAATTTTTATTTTTTTACTTAAAAACTTAACAATAGATACAATTCTTTTAATCATCAAATTTACTTCAAATTCAACGACATTATGCATCATCTTTTTGGCTCGAAATACCCGGTATCTTTTCTTGCAGTTTTCAGATCATTTGATAAAATAAAATGTGATCATGTTATTTACTTCTTACATTAATAAGAGAAGTTTCAGTGTCAAGTAGTCTGCAATATGAAGGTCAGAAATGCAATAAATATACCAGGTATATTACTGCACGATACGGTGAATCTGTATTTATGGCACGATAAAAGAATGATTAGAAATTATGAATATTTCTGTGAACTGATTAGTGTGGATTGCTCAAGTACTACCAAATATTTGTAAGTAATGTTGTGTGTTGTTGTTTAGAACTTGCTGTGTGACCTGGAGGACGCCATGAACTCCCCTTTGAACCCCGAGGCGCCGCCCTTCGTGCCCGTGAGCCCCACCCGCGCCGAGCCCAGCGCCCTGCCCGCACACCTCCTGGCCGAGGAGGTGGTGGCGCAGTCCCCGCAGAAGCCCGTGCCCATGGACGACATCAGCGTGCCCGAGCCCGGAGACTTCGACAACGAGGTTTCCACGCGCCTGCATGACCTCGGCAACGCTGATGAATACCTCAACGGACATTCCGACATTAGTGTAAGACAAATAAATGTTAATTATTACACAAGTTCTACAATTATTACTTGCTTTTGATTGTTTTGCTGATTTTTATTATTTTCTCTTTGCAGACTTTCATGTCCTCTCAGGAAAATCTGAAGGAGACTCTTCATGGAAATGAAAAGCATCAGGGTGGATTAGACTTTGGCGACAATGATACTATCGATCGTGTGAATTCTACAAATGAGGTTGTTAACCTGGCTGAATTCGACAGGGTACAGAAAGATACCACCGACTTTTGCGATATCCAGGTGGCCTTTACTCCCCATACCAACCAAGCCTTCGAGGACGAGGGAATAGATGAGGAATTATACGAAAGACTGAAAAATAAGGAACGGGATCCCATGAGCATGTCCTTCTACCAGGAGAAAGATGAAGACACCAGCGAAGTGCAACACAATCCCTTCGATCTGAATGCCGTGCAGACACTACCCAATGATAGTGATGAGGACTTCAGTAATGACCAGCCTCTGCCTGATAACTCTGTCCAAGCCATGATGTGCGGAATTAACCCGTTCATGGACAAGCTAGAAGATCAATCCGATGTGACTTCTCACGAAATACACGCTGCTATTTCAGACCTCGATAATGCAGTTACGAACGAACCCGATTCTATTGATATTGACTTCCACAAGGCGGCCAGTCCTCTGATTTCCGAAAAGGCTGACGCAGAATTAGCGGAAGATGTGCATGAGCCAAACAGTGACATCAGCCAATTGAGCGAACCCAGTGAACAGGAAGAAGAACACAAAGATTTACTGTACTGTAAGACTGAAGAGGCAGAGACAGCAATCAGTCAAGATTCAGCATTTTCTGCAGAGGTTTCCTCCCCCATTGAGGCTGAGGGAGACCTGTGTCATATCTCTAAACATTCAGCTTTGTCTCCAGAACCGTTTGAGGCATCCGATGACTATTTGACTAAGTCTCCTGAGCCGGTTGCTCTCTCCCCTGAGCCGGTTACCCTCTCTCCTGAGCCGCTTGCCCTTTCTCCAGAGCCAGCTGCCCTTTCTCCTGAGCCAGTTGCTCTCTCTCCTGAGCCAGCACTCTGTCCGGAGCCAGTTCTCTCTCCTGAGCCAGTCCTCTCTCCTGAGCCAGTCCTCTCTCCTGAGCCAGTTCTCTCTCCTGAGCCAGTCCTCTCTCCTGAGCCGGTAGCCCTCTCTCCTGAGCCAGTTTTCTGTCCTGAGTCGGTCCTCTCTCCCGAGCCTGTTCCTCAATCCCCTGTACCCATTTCACAATCTCCAGAGCCAAGAATGGAATCCCCCGAACCTAGAGTTCTATCACCAGAGCTTCGTGCCCAGTCTCCTGAGCCTGAAGTTGAATTTATCTGTGAGCCCCCCCAGAGTCAAACCCCAGAACCCACTGAAATCCTTTCTGAACATTTCTCAGAAGTTTTGGCGCTGTCTCCTCAGCCTGTAACCCAGTCACCCATTCCTCCAGTGCTTTCACCTGAACCCGTCCTCAGCCCCGCTGTCCTGTCTCCTGAACCTCAGGAGAGTCAGGAAGTATCTGAAGTATACCACCTGCCCGTATCACACTCACCACCAGAACACAAAGAGCACCGAGCATATTCCCCTGAACCAGAGTCCCAAGAATTTGAAACGCAAGAACCAGGATTTATTCAACAATTTGGTCAACGTGAGAACATGTTTGTGTGCAATGTTGGAAATGAAGCAGCTGCTGCTAACATGTTTGATGCTCTTGAAAAGAATGATGATGATACGCTTCTTAACTTCCAGGCTCCTGTAGAACAAGTATGCGAATTCGTTGAGTCTAGTGTAGTGGAGAATGTTAAGAATCTCAATGAGTTCACAGCTGATGAAGTCTGCAAACCTTTGATCGAGGCTGAAGAACAAGTGCAACAGCTGCTTCCAGTATCTGACGACTTTACCCCCACAGCTGAATTGACCCAAGATGCTAGCTTCAATGACTCAAATGTCATTGACTACAGTTTTGAGGCCGCTGAAAAAGAGGCAAACCAATTTATTGATCATGGTCACTTTGTGGATGAAGTGGAAGTGGAGAAATCGATCTATACTAATGAATCTACCGTAAATGTCACATCTGAAAAATCTTTCAATGATGTGTTTACTGGCCCATCTGATGACATGATCAACAACATTGTTTCTGCCCCATCGGATCACTTCATCCATGAAGAAGTCTCTCACGATTTACTTAATGGACTTGAAGCTGGCCCCATTGAAGCCACAATTGACGATATCATCTCTATACCAACTGAGCACTTAACAAATGGAGATGTCAAGTCACCATCAGAGGAGGTTTCCGCTCCTTCAGAAGACAGTGTGATTGCTCCCTTAGCTATTTCTGCTGCCGTAGCCACAGCCGTAGCCGCCACAGCAGCTGCTGTTGTCGCTTCAGAAGACAAAAAATTACCTCCCAAAGCCAAACCTACCGCAGTCAAGAAAGCACCAACCGCAACCAAAACTGCTGTATCCCCAACTAAACCTACAGCTCCTAAGACTACAGCCCTATCGGCTGCGAAAAAATCTTTGTCTTTGAGTGCGAAACCTGCCAGCGCCCCGATCAAGTCTACTCTGGCTCCCAAACTTACAGCTGCCAAGCCAAAGACAGCTCTGTCTGCCACTTCTCCCACAGCAAAACCACCCGTATCAAAGACCCCGTCAGCTCCCAGGCCCAAGTTGCCAGCGGCAGCGCCCAAGCCAGCCCCAGTGGCTGAGAAGAAGCCCCTAACCAATGGGGAAGTGAAGAGAGAGCCCATCAGGAGGCCCGTACCCGGAGCAGCCCCCATCAGGGCGACTCCTGCCCCAAAGCCTGCGGCCCCAGTTGCCAAGCCCCTGGCTGCCCCTAAAGCCGCCGCCCCCAGACTGTTGGCTGCTCGTCCCGCCAGCACCCCTCGCCCATCCCCCACTGCTGCTGCGCCTGCCAAACCAAGACCCACTCCTATTACCAGGTAATTCTTTCACTTCAGCCCTGTTCAGACGTCTTTTTCCATCAAATGACAAATCCTAAAAACCATTACAGTTATTGAACATACATAATGGATTGGAAAAATCCTGTTTTCGCAGAGGAAAGGATGTAAAGTCAGAATCATTTTAAAGATTTGTTTTTACCCTCATTTGTAATTTGACTACTATTTTGGGAGTTCCTCCTTAGTAACTATACATACAATCTCTGGAGGCTTATGGACATATTTTTATACAGGGCCCCGATTAGCAAGCCCAGCGCGGGAACTGCGCGTCCCACCCCGGCCGCCGACAAGCTGGCCAAGGAGACCACAAACAAGCAGCTCTCCGCTCGTCCCACACCCGCTCCTCGCACCGCTATTTCCTCCAGGACAGACATCAAGGTAAATAATCAACCCACATTTTCATATATAGTTATAGCACAGACCTTTTACTGAGCATAGCTTGGGTGAAAAGGTAAGTCGGTAAAAAGTAAGTGGATTAACTGTTTCGGCCCGTCCTACTTCTAGCTTGTTTTATTGAATGATTGAGATCATTCTGGCTGTTATGCGTAATGTGAGCAGCCGCACCTCATTCCGACATCTCAGTCAGTGGCACATAACTTGTGGCCCCAACTGTGCGTTTGATTGAGTTGATTTCAGAGTTATTGTATTGCTAAGTAGGCGGTATCCCGTATAATAAATTACACATGTAATAATTACCTGTCTGAAGAAGTGCAATGACAAGTACTTGATGTAATAATATGATATTTTGTGATTTCCAGAGCACATCCAAACCCTTAATGAAAACGACAACGACCACGACCGTAACAAAGACAAACATCTCTCCCATCAAGAGACCCACCAGCGCCACCACCAAGAGCACCCTCACCAAGACCACCACTACCAGTGTTACCAAGACAGGGGTGAAGAGTGTGACTAAGGTGACGGAGAAGCTCAATGGCTCACTGGAGAAGTCCATCAAGGAGATGAAGCAGGACTTGTGCCTCAACGGGAGCCCACTTATCACGGATCTCCCCCTGAAGGACAGCTCCCCGCAGCAAGTGGACAACTCGTTGCTTCCCATCATCGATGCCGCCGCTGACTGAACCGTAGTATGACCAAATAGTATTTTCACCTTGGAGAGTTGGCGAGAGAAAGAATGAAATATCCGGTTTATGTTATATATGTATTGTTTCTTGATTTGTTATAGTTTTAAGAATGTTGTATCCTTTAGAATGGTATAAACATTTGAGTAAAGGATTAGTTTGTTGTACCACACCTGAATGGCATTTTAAAAATTGACTATACAATGATACGCCGCAATGTGAGTGCTTCTGGGAATGTAACAAAAGTCTGAATCGGCGGATGGAAAGAGTTGTGATTTAGTTGAATATGGCTGTTTCCCTTGATGTTGTACGATGGTCCAAGCATCAGAAGTTACGCAGGGCTTAGATTAGATGTAAACTATTATTGAACTGAATGTTGCGAGCTAGTGCACTTTAGGAACTGTGGAACGTCTTTATGTGAATGGTATTGTTAAAATTCCTCGGCTTAACGGCTTATTATTAAATATAGAAATATTTTTAACGAAATGTCTAATTCTTATTTAGGAAGAACATAATTCACTACTTATGCGCCTTAATAATTGTTTAAGTTGCGGTTGTTTTTTTTTATTAGAGTTAAAAATATTAAATGAAAATATAAAATTTTATCCTATTTAGTTTTACTTTTAAGTTTTAATCGCTGGTCTCCCCGTGCCCCGTGCCGGGTTGACGTCGCTTGGTTCGTAACAATTTTAGAATTAAAATTCATACGCTGCCTCTAATAACTACATTTAAGGGGTTGTGGACACTTTCTCATATATTCACAGTACTTCCTATTCTCCCGTACACTGTAAGTTGGTAACTGTATTTGTAAATAGATAAGTTGACCGTTTTACCAACTCTGCCTAAAGTACGGTTTGATGAGGTGCTATGTGCTACGGTGGCCTCCATCGCTAGCATAGGCCCGTTACCGAGAGCCGAGTCAACAGTCAACGGTAGAGTTGTATATTGCATACGATTACGTGTATCCTATTTCAATACATATTATGGTGCACTCTGAATAATTAGTCAAAATATTTACTCTTAAACTTTTCAACTTACGGATATTGAACAAATAAATGTTTTTATAATGTGTCTACTATTATTGCTAGCAATTATTTCAGCTGTCCTAATTTATTACTTTTTGTATTATTATTATTTAATAAAAACATGAAAAACGTTTTTGACTTTCTTTATTACCAAAAACATCATCACATTGTAATAAACACTAAAACATAAATATAGTAAAAAACATTACAACAATCTTACGAAATAAAACTTAACATAGAAGACACACTTCTGTGGTCAACGATAACAAGTGGTGGTTTTCCAAACAAAGGAAGTGGTTTAAAATAGAAGCTGCCTGTGGAAGCCACTCGTTTTTTTGATATTATCAAAGCAGTTAATTATTCAATATTGTTTAAATATTTATTATGAAAAAATAGCAGCGGAACTATGTTATTGGGTTTCATATTTTGGATTACATATTTGGATCTGTATGGAATGCAGAAATAATAAACTTTTACAATAAAAATAACTTTATATTGATGGGAATTTGATATCAGTTTGTTTGAGGTTTTCTGTTATCCACTGGTCTGCCTGGTCACTCAACTCTTTAGTAAATTCCTCGGACCATCCTCCATTTTTACCTTCAAATTAAAACAAAGCATTAGTGGTTTGTATGTGATATCACAAGAGTTCCAACTGCCCAGAGCTAATGGAACGGGGATCCTCATCTGGAAAGTTTTGTTAGAAGTTTATGAGGGGAATATCTTCCTACTCCAATCTGGTCACTAAACATAATTGAATTAATTTCAAACAACATTTTGATTCAAAATAGTGATCTCACCAGGCCGATATACTGAGAGTATCTTCCATTTGGGAAAGAGGTTAGTAGCAGGAATTCTGCATGTGAAAAGCATACCATGTATACACTCGTATTATGTAATTTTCCCATACCGGGTTTCGAACCAGTGACCTCTGGGTCCAGAACCAAGAACATTACTATTCAGCCTCTGAGATTGTCGAAATAATGCAATTGATAACATTACTTTATGAATAATATTTTTCATTGGCGTACCTTTCCTGATGAATGCTTGCTCCCCTGTTTTGAGGATTCCCAGATCTTTTAGCACATCGTAGTTGACGGAAGAATTTTTCCTGAAGTTTTCTATACTCAAGTGGTCCGCCAGCTTTGCTACTTGTTGATCATTGTATGACTTGTTGAAGAATTTTCCAACTTTGTCCAATGTAGAGGTCATGTTCTGTGAATTAGGAAAATAAAGTTTTGGTCACTCAAATAACTTTGCATTTAGTATTGCAACGATTTCCATCCTGGGTTACGCAGTTTTGTAGCTAGGGATGTTGTTTTTGATGTAATTTCAGCATTTTTTACCAGGAGCACAAAATGCTAATTAGCCAGGTAAGAACACCTTCCACTTGGTAGATGTTTTAGTATAAAATATACCAGGAGCACATAATGCTGCAGTAGTAATATTTTAAAAGCTATTAATACTCGATTAGTTAAAAATATACTAGGACACATGCTTAAGTAGGTAGTTATTTTTTTAATTGTTAAAACCCATAGTTGGATGTAAATAAGTACAAAATATACCGGGAGCACATAATGCCGAAGTAGTGTTTTAAAAATTATTAGTAATTCTTTGTAGGTAGGAATTAGGTTCAAAATATACCAGAAGTACGAAATGTTGAAGTATTAAACTTTTTAAAATTACTTATAAATGAATATTTTTGAACAATCCACCATAATTTGCTAGTCTTTGAAGTTGTGATTGCGGAATCTATCGTCAACAGATGCCAGATATGCGCCCTCAAAGCTTAAGTGTTGAACTTCAAGCATTGAGCTTTGAAGCTCTTACTGAACTCAAACTCAAAGCTCATAAATAAGTCAGAGCATAAAGCTCACAACTAAAAGCTTAAAGCTCATAGCACAATGCCTAAAGTTTAGAGCTCAAAGCTTACAGATCGAAGCCAAACACTCAGAGCCTAAAGTTTTAAAACCAAAAAAGAAAAATAA